>JBDPZO010000002.1:685591-725763 GCA_039877585.1 Heterodera filipjevi | reverse complement strand
TCAAATTCAGTACGATTGCAAAATATTGACCAAACCTTGCAATTTTATTAAAAATATTGTCAATTAATTTGTCCCACATTGTTGAAAAAATCATGTAGGCAACTATTCTGCTTACAATATAACGTAGATAATAGGAAATTTCTCAAAATGCGTACGATGTGCCAAATATTGACCAAAAAATGCAATTTGTATTAAAAATATTTTCAATATTTGTCGACACATTGTTGAAAAATCTGCGCACTATTCTGCTTACAATATATACTCTGATAATCGACAATGTCTCAAAATTCTACGATGTGCCAAATATTGACAAAAAATTGCAATTTGTATTAAAATATGTTCATTATTTTGCACCATTGTTGACAAATCACGGTAGGCACTAATTCTGCTTACAATAATACTTATATAATAGGAAAAATGCTCAAACATTCTACGATGTGCCAATTTGACAAAAAATTGCAATTTGTATTCAAATATGTTCAATTATTGTCGACACATTGTGAAAAAATCAGGTAGGACAATTCTCTTACAACTACACTATGATATTAGGAAAATGTCTCAAAATTCATTTACACGAGTTGCCACATTTGACCAAAAATTTGCAATTGTATTAAACAATATTTCCATTATTTGTCGTACACATTGTAGGAAAAATCCTGTATGGCCTTATTCTCCTAAAAATATACTTATGCATATTAGGAAAAGTCTCAAAAATTCAGTCCGATGTGCCAATATTGACCAAAATTGCAATTTGTATTAAAATATTTCAATTATTTTCACACATGGTTGAAAAAGCATGTATGCACTATTCTGCTTACATATATACTATGATAATAGGAGACATTTCCTCCCAAAATCAGTACGATGTGCCCAATCTTGCCCACCAAATGTGCAATTTGTATTAAAAATCTTTCCATTTATTTGTCCGACACATTTGTTGAAAAATCATGTACGGCCTATTCTGCTTACAATATATCGTATGATAATATGAAAATTTCTCAAAAATTCCAGTAACGATTACAAATATTGACCTCAAAAAATTGCCAATTTGATTAAAAAATTTGCATTCTTTGTCGAGGCAACACATTGTCGGAAAAATCATTATGCACTTCTTCTGCTAAAAATATACACGTTGATATTAGGAAAATGTCTCAAATTCGTACGATGTGCCAAACATATGACCAAAAGTGCAATTTGTTTAAACTCGTTTCAATTAGTTGGTCGACACATATGTAAAAATCATGTAGGAACAATTCCTGCTTACAACATACACCGTATGCATATTAGGAAAATAGTCCTCAAAAATTCAGTACGATTGTGCCAATATTGACCAAAAATTTTGCCAATTTGTATAAAAATATTTCAATATTTGTCGGACACATTGTATGGAAAATCTGTTTGCACTTATTCTGCTAAAATATACATGTATGATTGAGTAAAGTCTCAAAATTCAGTACATGTGCAAATATTACCAAAAAATTGCAATTTGTATTTAAAAATATTTCTCTTATTTTCACACATTGTTGAAAAATCATGTAGGCACTAATTCGCTTACACATTTACGTTGGATAATAGGAAATGTCTCAAAAATTCATTACGCATGTGCCAAATACTTGACCAAAAATTTGCAATTTGTATAAAAATTGTCAATTATTTGTCGACACCTTGTTGAAAAAATCATGTAGAAACAATTGCTTACACTACACGTATATTAGAAAATGTCTCAAAATTCTAGTACGACTGTGCCAAATATTGCCCAAAAATTCAATTTATTAAAAATATTTCAATTATTTTGTCGACACATTGTAGGAAAAATCATGGTTGCACTTATTCGCTAAAAATATACATGTTGATATTAGGAAAATTTCCTCAAAAATTCTTACGATGTGCAAAATATTGACACAAAATTGCAATTTGTATTAAAATATTTTCATTATTTGTCAAAACATTGTATAAAAATCATTTATGAACCAATTCTGCTTACATACATACCGTATGATATAGAAAATGTCTCAAAAATTCATACGATGGCCAATAATTGACCAAAATTTGCAAATGTTTATTAAAAAATTTTCACTTATGTGTCGAACTTGTTGAGAAAAAATCATGTTGACTAATTCGCGTTACAAACATACGCTAGATATCATGAACATGTCTCAAAAATCAGTACGATTTGACAATATGACCAAAAGTTGCAATTTGTATTAAAAATATTTTCACTTATTTTGTCGACCCATTGTGGAAAATCATTATGGCACTTATTTCTGCTTAAAATAGTACGTATGATTATATAGGTAAATGTTCAAAATTCGTAACGATTTGCACAAATCATTGGACCAAAAAGTTGCATTTGTATTAAACAATATTTCATTATTTGTCGACACATGTAGAAAATCATGTATGGCACTATTCTGCTAAAAATAGCACGTATGTATTAGAAAATGTCTCACCAATTCAGTACGAATGTGCACAAATATTGACCACACAAAGTGCAATTTTGTATTAAAAATATTTTCAAATTCTTATTTTCGACACATTGTTTAACAAATCATGTCTAGCACTCATTCTGCTTACATACATACCGTATGATATTAGGTAAATGTCTCAAAATTCAGTAAATCTAGTGCCAAATATTGACCAAAAATTGCAATTGTCTATAAAATATTTTCATTATTTGTCGACACATTGTTAAAAAATCAGTAGCACTATTCAGCTTACAATATATACTGTAGGATCAATGAGAAAATGTCTCCAAAATTCAGTACGATTGTGACAATATTGACCACAAAATTGGCCAATTGTATTAAAAATATTTTCAATTATTTGTCGACACATTGTCGGAACAATCATGTATCACTTATCTCTACAAATATACCACTTATGCGATTTAGGAAATTCTCAAATTCAGTATACGATGTGCCAAATATTGACCAAAAGTGGCATTCTGTATTAAATATTTCACTTATTTGTTCGACACATGTAGAAAAATCATGTATCATTCTGCTTACAACTACACTGTATGATATAGGAAAATGTCGTCAAAAATTCAGGTACTGATGTTGCCAAATATTGGACCAAAAATTGCATATTTGTATTAAAAATTTTCAATTAGTTTGTCGACACAACGTGTAAGGAAAAATCATGTAGGAACTAATTCTGCTATACTAACATCATATGATATTTAGGAAAATTCTCAAAATTCGTTAACGATGTGGCCAAATATGACCAAAAGTTGCAATTTGGATAAAAATATTTTCATTATTTGTCGACACATTGTATGAAAAAATGTATGCACTTATTCTGCTTACATATACACGTAGAGATTTAGGCAAATGTCCTCAACAAATTCAGTATCGATGTGCCAAATATGTGACCAAAAGATTGAATTTGTATTAAAAAATATTTTCATTATTTGTCCCTTGTGACAAAAATCATGTAGAACAATTTCTGCTTCCAAATAACGTATATTATGAAAGTGTCTCAAAATTCAGTACAGTTGGCAAATATTGACCAAAAAACTTGCAATTTTTGTATTAAATATTTCAATTATTTGTCGACACATTGTAGGAAAAACCATGTTGCACTTATTCTGCTACAATCACATATATACTTAGCTATAAGAAATGTCTCAAAAATTCAGTACGATGTGCAAAACTACTGACCAAAAATTGCATTTGTATTAAATATTTTCATTATTTGTGGCACACATTGTAGAAAAAATCATGTTAGAACTAAATTCTGCTTACAGAAGTACTGTATGATATGAAATGTCTCAAAATTCAGTCATACATTGCCAAATCAGTTGACCAAAAAGTTGCATTTTGTATTACAAATATTTTCATTATTGTCGACGACATGTTGAAAAAATCTCAATCGTACAAACATAACTAGCTTACACATACAACATGATATAGTAATAAAAATGTCTCAAAACTTCAGTATCCATGTGCAATTGAACCAAAAGTTGCAATTTGTATTACAATATATTGTCAATTTATTTGTCGACACATTGTAGAAAAATCATGTATGGCACCTTATTCTGCTAAAAATATACAGTATGATATTAGAAAATGGCTCAAACATTCAGTACGATGTGCAAAATCGAACCAAATATCGTGCAATTTGTTTAAAAATATTTTCAATATTTCGTCGACCACATTGTAGAAAAAATCATGTATGACACAATGTCTGCTTACAACATACACGTATGTATAGAAATGTCTCAAAAATGCAGTATACGACTGTGCCAAATATTGACCAAACATTTGCAATTTGTATTACAATATTTTCAATTATCTTGTCGACACATTGTAGGAAAAATTCATGTATGGACAACTATTCGTGCTTCAAAATACTACTGTATGATATTAGGAAAATGTCCTCAAAAATTTCAGTTACTGATTGAATATGCCAAAATGCATTGAATCTTTTGACGTAAATTCAACGTTAATAGACCAATTGCATTGTATTATAAATATTTTCAATTATTTGTCGAGCACCCCTTGTGAAAAATCATGTAGACTAATTCTGCTTACAATATACCATGATAATAGTAAAATGTCCTCAAATTCTGTACGATGGACCAAAAGTGACCAAAATTGCAATTTGTATTAAAAATTTCAAATTATTTTCGCGCACATGAGAAAAATCATGTATGCACTTATTCCTGCTAAAATATACATGTATGATATTGGGAAAATGGCTCCAAAAATCAGTATTATGTCTCAAGAACTGACCAAAAGATTGCAATTTGGATATACATATTTCAATTATTTGTCAGCACATGGTTGAAAAAATCATGTAGGACACAATTCTGCTACATCAACTACGTATGATATTGGAAAATTGTCTCACAAATCCGTATACGATGTTGCCAAATATTGACACAAAAGTTGCAATTTGTATTAAAAAAATTTTCAATTATTTGTCGACACATGTAGGAGAAAAAATCATGTTATGCACTATTCTCTTACAATATATACCGTATGATATATGAAAATGTGCTGCAAAATTCTACGATGTGCACAATATTGACCAAAAAGTTGCAATTTGTATTAAAATATATTTTCAATTATTTTCACACATTGTAGGAAAATCATGTTAGCGAACATTTTCTCTTAAAATATACACGTATGATATTATGAAAATGTCTCAACAAATTCAGTATACGATGTGCCAAATATTGACCTAAAAGTTGGCAATTTTGATTAAAAATAGTTTGCATTATTTGTCGACACAATTGTAGGAAATCATGTATGCCTTATTCTGCAAAAAATTACATGTATATATTAGGAAATGTCTCCAAATTCAGTACGATGTGTCAAAATATTCCCACAATATTGCAATTTGTATTAAAAAAATATTTTCATTATTTGTCGACACATTTTAGGAAAATCATGTAAGGCAAATTCTTCGCTTCAAACTAATACGTTATGATATTAGAAATGTCTCAACAAATTCAGTAGCGATGTTGCCAAATATTGCACCAAAAAGTTGCAATTTGTATAAAAATATTTCATATTTGTCGACACTTGTAGAAAAAAATCATGTAGGGACAAATTCTGCTTTTACAAATAACGTAAAACATGATATTAGGAAAATGTCTCAAAATTCAGTAACATGTGGCCAATATTGACCAAAAAAGTTTCAATTTGTATTAAAAATATTTCAACTATTTGTCGCACATTGTGAGAAAAATCATGTAGACTTATTCTGCTTAAAAATATACCGTATTATACTAGGAAAATGTCTCAAAAATCAGTACGCATGTGACAAATATACCAAAAAGTTGCAATTTGTATAAAAATTTTTCAGATTATTTGGCGCACTTAGTGAAAAATCATGTATGGGTGAACTAATTCTGCTACAAATATCCACGTATGATATAGAAAATGTCTCAAAATTCTTACGTGTGCCAAATATTGACCAAAAAGTTGCAATTTGTAATTAAAATATTTGTCAATTATTTGTCGACACATTGTTGAAAAAATCATGTCAAGCATAATTCTGCTTACAACATATACGTAATGATATTAGGAATATGTCTCAAAAAGTTTCAGTATCGATGTGCCACAATATTGACCAAACAGAATTGCAATTGTATTAAAAATATTTTCAATTAGTTTGTCGACACATTGTTGAAAAAATCCAGTAGGCACTATTCGCTTACCATATCAACCGTATGATACTTAGGAAAATGTCTCAAAAAGTCCCGTAGCGATGTTGCAAATATTTGACCAAAAAGTTGTCCATTTGTATTAAAAATCTTTTCAATTATTTTGTCGCCACATTGTAGAAAAATTGTATGCACTTATTCTGCTAAAAATATCACACGTATGATTTAGAAATGTTCCTCAAAAATTTTTCAGTACTATGTGCACACTATTGACCAAAAGTGGCAATTTGTATTAAATATTTTCAATTATTGTCGCCACACTGATAGAAAATCAGGTAGGAACAAATTCTGCTTACAACATCACGTATATATTAGGAAAATGTCTCAAAATTCGTACGATGTGCCAAATATTGACCATAAAATTGCATTTGTGATTAAAATAGTTTCAATTATTTGTCGCACATTGTAGAAAAAATCTTTACACTTATTCTGCTAAAATATCATTGATGATATTAGGAAATGTCTCAAATTCAGTACGATGTCAAAATATTGACCACAAAATTGCAATTGTATCGTATATAATGAATTCAATTATCGATTCCAATTGACAAAATTGATTTGTAATCTATGTACACATTGTAAGGAAAATCATGTAGACAATTCTGCTACAAATATACACTGTATGATATTAGAAAGTGTCCTCAAAATTCATACGATGTCCAAATTTGACCAAAAAGTTGCAATTTGTAATTAAAATATTTCAATTATTGTCGACACATTGTAGAAAAATCATGTAGATATCTCAAATCATTATAGTGTCTTACACATACACGTATGATATACGGCATGTTAAATTCAGAAATGCATATTGACCAAAAAGTTGCAATTTGTATTAAAACATATTTTCAATTCTTTGTACACATTGTTGAAAAATCATGTAGGCACTAATTCTGCTTCAATCATAACGTATGATATTAGAAATGTCTCAAAATTCAGTAATACGATGTGCAAACTTTGACAAAAAATGCATGTTGTATTAAAATATTTTCAATTATTTGTCGACAACATTGTAGGAAAACATCATGTAGTGCACTGATCTGCTAAAATATCACGTATGATATTAGAAATGTCTCAAAAATATCAGTACGATGTGCCAATATATGACGCAAAAAGTTGCAATTTGTATTACAAATATTTTTCATTATTTGTCGACACATGGTAGAAAAAAACATGTATGGAACAATTCTGCTTACAACCATACACGTATGATATTAGGAAAATGTCTCAAAAAATTCAGTATCGATGTGCCAAAATGACCAAAAGTTGCAATTTGTTATTAAAAATATTCAACTTATTTGTGCGACAACATTGTGAAAAATCATGTTGGCACTTCTTCTGCTAAAATATACGTATGATATGGAAAATGTCTCAAAATTCAGTATACGACTGTGCACAAATCTTGACCCAACAAGTATGCAATTTGTATTAAAATATTTTCCAATTAAATTGTCGACACAGTGTAGGAAAAAACATGTATCCTACTTATTCTGCTAAAAATCATACATCGTATATATTAGGAAAATGCTCCAAAAATTTCAGTAAATACGATGAAATTGCCAAAAAATTTAAATTGTATGCTAGAAAGAAAAGTTGCACATTTCAGTATGTGCAATATTAAAAATGCATTTTTAATCAATTATGGGCGACACATTGTTGAAAAAATCATTAGGACAAATTCTGCTTACAATTCATACGTTGATATAGGAAATGTTCCAAATTCAAACGTATGTGCCAAATATTGACCAAAAAAGTGCAATTTGTTTACTAAATATTTGTCAATTATTTGTCGACCATTGTAGAAAAATCATGTATGCGAACTTCAATTCCTGCTACAATATACACTATGATATTAGAAATGTCTCAAAAATTCATACGATGTGCCAAATATTGACCAAAATTGCAATTTGGTATTACAAAATATTTTCAATTATTTGTCGACACATTGTAGGAAAAATAAGTAGACACTAATTCTGCTACAAATATACAGTCGATGAATATTAGGAAAATGTCTCAAAAATTCATAGCAATGTGCTAAATAATTGACCAAAAATTTGCAATTTGTATTTAAAATATTTTCAATTATTTGTCACACATTTTTGAAAAATCATGTAGGCACTAATTCTGCCTTCATATACACGTATTGATATTAGGAAAATGTCTCAAAAATTCGTAGGCGGGGGGGGCGAATGTGCAAATACTTGACCATAAATTGCATTTGTATTAAAAAATATTTTCAATTAATTTGCGCACATTGGTAGGAAAATCATGATGCACTATGTCTGCTACAAATACACTTGATATTAGGAAAATGGTCTCAAAATTCAGTACGATGTGCCAAACTATTGACCAAAAATTGCAATTTGTATTAAAAAATATTTCAATTATTTGTCGACACATTATGTAGGAAAAATCATGTATGCACTTATTCTGCTAAAAATATACACGTAGATATTATGAAAAGTCCAAAAATTCCAGTACCGATGTGCCAATATATTGACCAAAAAGTTGCAATTTGTATTTAAAAATATTTTTTCAATTATTTGTGCGACACATGTAGAAAAATCATGTAGGAACAATTCTGCTTACAACATACGTATGATATTAGGAAAATTCTCAAAAATTCGTACGATGTGCAAATATTGACGCATAACAATGCAATTTGTATAAAAATATTTTCAATTATTTTCGACACTTGTATGAAAAATCTGGTAGTCACTCATATCTGCTAACAATATATGTACTAGATATTAGGAAAATGTCTCAAAAAATTCAGTAACGATGTGCAAAATATTGACCAAAATGCATTTGTTATTAAAATAATTTCAATTACTGTTGTCGCCACATTGTAGAAAAATCATGTATGCACTTATTCTGCTAAAAATATACACGTATGATATTAGGAAAATGTCTCAAAATGCATTACGATGTCCAAATATTGACCAAAATATTGCAATTTGTATAAAAAATATTTTCAATTATTTGTCGACACATTGTAGAAAAAATCATTAGGCAACAATTCTGCTTCAACATACCGACTGATATTAGGAAATGTCCGCAAAATTCAGTATACGATTGCCAATATTGACCACAAAGTTGGGATTGTATAAAAATAATTTTCAATTTTTGTCGACAACCTTGTTGAAAAAATCATTTGGCACTATCCTGCTTCAATATATACGTATGATATTAGGAAAATGATCTCAAAATATCAGTATACGATGTGCCAAATATTGACCAAAAAATTTGCAATTTGTATTTAAAAATTTTTCATTATTTGTCGACACATTGTAGAAAAATCAATGTTATGCACTTTTCTTCTAAAAATGCTCAGTTATGATATTAGAAATGTCCCTCAAAAATTCAGTATCGATGTCAATATTGACCAAAAAGCATTTGATCGATATATAAATGTTCACAATTCAGAGAGTGCAAATATTGCAATCAATTGTATATTTTCATTCGACACATTGTTTAGCAAAAATCTGTATGAACAATCTGCTTACAACATACACGTATGATTATTAGGAAATGTCTCACAATTCAGTATACGATTGCCAATATTGACAAAAAATTGCAATTGTATAGACTAACATATTTTCACTTAATTGGTCGACACATTGTGAAAAATCATGTAGCAACTACATTCTTGGCTTACATATTCGACTATAGGAATATAATGTCCTCAAAATTCAGTATACGAGTGCCAATATTGACCAAAAGATTGCCAATTTGTTATTAAAATATATTTCAATTATTTGTCCGACACATTGTAGGAAATCAATGTATGCACTTATTCTGCTACAAATATACTGTATGATATTTAGAAAATGTCTCAACAATTCACGTACGATGTTGCAAAAATTGACCAAAAAATTTGTATAAATCATTATTTGTACCTTCGTGAATCATTAGGCACTCAGATGCACTCATACTTGTATGAAAACTCAAAATTCAGTATATCGATGTGCCACATATTGACCAAAAAGTTGCAATTTGTATTAAAAATATTTCAATTATTGTCGACACTTGTAGAAAACTCATGTAGATACAAATTGTCTGCTACAAAATCACGTATGATATTAGAAAATGTCTCCAAAATTCGTACGATGTCCAAATATTGACAAAAATTGCACTTGTATAAAAATTTTTCAATTATTGTGTCGCACATTGTAAAAAAATCAGTAGGAACAAATTCTGCTTACAAACACTATGATATTAGGAAACATGTCTCAAAATTCAGTACTAGATGTGCCAAATATTGACCAATAAATTGCAATTTGTATTAAAAATTGTTCAATTTTTATTTGTCGCACATTGGTAGAAAAATCAGGATATCACTTATATCTGCTAAAAAATACATGTATGTATTAGGAACATGCTCAAAAATTCAGTACGATGTGTCAAATATTGACCAAAAAAGTTGCAATTTGTTATTAAAAATATTTTCAATTATTTTGTCGACACGTTTGAAAAAATCATGTATGCACTTATTTTCTGCTTAAACATCAATACCGTATGATATTAGTGAAAATTTCTCAAAATATCAGTAAACGATGTGCCAACTAGTTGCCTAGAAAGTTGCAATTTGGTTTATAAAAATATTTGTCATTATTTGTCGACACATTGTTAGAAAATATGATCACTTTGCTAGGAAACATATACATGCCTTATACTACATATATAAGGAAAATGTCTCAAACATTCATACGATGTGCCAAATATTGACCATAAAATTGCAATTTGTATAAAATATTTTCAGATTATTTGTCGACACATTGTAGAAAAATCAGTATGCACTTATTCTGCTAAAAATATACATGTATGATATTAGGAAATGTCTCAAAATTTCCCAAATGTACGATTCCAAATATTGACCAAAAAGTTGCAATTTTTATTAAAATATTTCAATTATTTGTCCGACCACATTGTAGAAAAATCATGTCAATGGCACAAACTTCTGCTTACACATATACAGTATGATTAGAAAAATTTCTCAAAAATTCGTATACGATGTGCTCAAATATTGCCAAAATTTGCAATTTGTATTAAAAATATTTTCGAATTATTTGTCGACACTTGTTCGGAAAACATCATGTAGCACTATCTTCTGCTAAATAATACGTATGATATTAGAAATGTCTCCAAAATTCAGTAACGATGTCAATATTGACCAAAGTTGCAATTTGTATTAAAAATTTATTTTCGAACTTAAACATGTAGCAATTCGGGCTACACATCTTGTAGAGGAAAATCGTATTATTCACGTGGCAAATAAGCCAACAGTTGCAATTTGTTAAAAAATTCAATTGCACCTTGAAAACTGTATCTTATTCTAAATTCACGTATGATATTAGGAACAATTGTCCAAAAATTCAGACAAGTGCCAAATTTACCAAAAAGTTGCATTTGTAATTAAATATTTTCACTATTTGTCGCCACACATTGATTAGAAAAACTGTAGACAAATTCTGCTTACAACATACACGTATGATATTAGGAAAATGTCTCAAAATTCAGTAACGATGTGCCAAATATTGAACCAAAAAGGGCAATTTGTATTAAAAATTTTCAATTATTTGTCGACACATTGTTGAAAAACTCCCATGTAAGGCAACTAATTCTGCTTAACCATATATACGTATGATATTAGGAAAATGTCTCAAAATTCAGTATCCTAGTGGCCAATATGCACAAAGTATGCAATTGTGTATTAAAAATCTTTTCAATTATTTGCGACACATGTAGAAAATCAAGGTATGCACTTATTCTGCTAAATATACGTCTGTTAGGAAAAGGTCTAAAATTCCTAACGATGTTGCAAAATATTGACCAAAAAATGCAATTTGTATTCGTATGATAATAGGAAAATGTCATTCAAAATTCGTTACGATTCCCAATAGTTGACCAAACAATTGCAATTTGTATTAAAATATTGTTCAATTATTTGTCGACACATTGTAAAAAATCATGTAGGAACAAATTCTCTGTACAACATACCCGATGATATTAGGAAAATGTCTCAAAAGTCGTACTAAGTCCAAATATATGACAAAAAGTTGCAATTTGTATAAAAACTATTTTCAATTATTTGTCGACACTTTGTAAAAAAATCATGTAGGACACAATTCTGCGTACATATATACGTATGATATTGAGAAATGTCTCACAAAATTTCGTATCTCGAATGTGCCAAATATTGGACCAAAATGGCAATTTGTATTAAAATATTTTCAATTATTGTTTGTCGACACATTGTAGGAAAAATCATGTATCACTTATTCTGCCTAACAAATATACACGTATTTATTAGGAAATGTCTCAAACATTCAGTACGATTTTGACAAATATTGACCCAAAAAGTTGCAATTTGTATTAAAAATTGTTCATTATTTGTCGACACATTGTGAAAAATCTGTAGCGAACAAATTCCTGCTTACATCCACAACGTATGATATAGGAAATGCTCAAAATTCAGTACGATGTGCCAAATATGTGACCAAAAGTTGCAATTTGTATTAAAATCTTTTCAATTATCTTTTCGACACATTGTCTGAAAAATCAGCTGAGCACTTAATCGTCTGCTTATAAATATACCGTATGATATTGGAAATGTCTGAAAAATTCAGTACGATTCCAAATATACCAAAATTTGCAATTGTATAAAAATATTTTCAATTATTTGTCGACACATTGTAGAAAAATCTTGTATGCACATTCTGCTTAAAAGACGCTATATCATTAGTGAGTATTAACAGGTCTCAAAAATTCAGTACGAATTGGCAAATTTGAACCAAAATTGCATGTTCTAGATTAGAAATGTAATTCATAAGATTCAATCTGACTCAAATTGCAATTTGTATAAATTTGTTAATGTGCGCACATTGTAGAAAAATCATGTAGCTATTCTGCTTACAAATACAGTATGATATAAAATGTCTCAAAATTCCAGTACGATTGCCAAATATTGACCAAAAAATCAATTTTGCTACTAAAAATATTTTCAATTATTTGTCGACACATTGTAGAAAAAATCAATGTAGACATCTGCTAAGACATATACACGTTATGATAATTAGGAAAATTTCTCAAAATTCAGTCCGATTGTGCAAATATTTGACCAAAATTGCAATTTTGATTAAAAAATCTTTTCATTATTTGTCGACACCTTGAAAATATGAGGACAATTCTGCACATCACGTTATTGGTCTCAAATTCGTCTTGCATTTGCATAAAATATTATAAATATTCATATCCCATAGGAAAATCATTACACATTCGCAAATATGTAGATATGAAAATGTATCCAAAATTCATTGACTATGTGCAAATATTGACCAAAAATTGCAATTTGTATTAAAAATATTTTCATTATTTGTCGACACATGTTGAAAAAATCATGTAGGCACTAATTCTGCTTACACTCATAACTATGATATTAGGGAAAATGTCTCAAAATTCTATACGACTGTGCACAAATATTGACCAAAAATTGGGCATTTTGTAATTAAAAATATTTTCAATTATTGTCGACACATTGTAGGAAAAATCATGTATGCCTTATTCTGCTAAAATATACACGTAATGATATTAGGAAATGTCTCAAAAATTCAGTACGATGTGCCAAATCTTGACCAAAGTTGCATTTTGTTTAAAAACTATTTTCAATTATTTGTCGACACATTGTTGAAAAAGAAAAAATCATGTAGGAACAAATTCTGCTTACAACATACACGTATGATATTAGGAACTGTTCTCAAAAATGTCAGTCTACGATGTGCCAATATTGACCATAAAAGTTGCAATTTGTATTAAAAATATTTTCAATTATTGTGTCGACACATTGGGTAGGAAACATCATGTCATGCAACTTATTCTGCTAAAAATTTACACGTATGATATTAGGTAAAATGTCTCCAAATTCAGTACATGTGCAATAATATATGACCAAAAGATTGCAATTTTAGTTAAAACTATTTTTCATTATTTTCGACACATTTGTAGAAAAATTATGTAGACACATTCTGCTTACACAATACCGTATGATATTAGAAAATGTCTCAAAATTCATATACATGTGCCAAATATTGAACCAACAACGTTTGCAATTTGTGATTAAAAGTTTTTCAATTATTTGTCGACCCATTGTTGAAAAAATCAGGTAGACTAATTCTGCTTACAATATATACGTATGGATATAGCAAAATGTCCTCAAAATATATAGTAGATGGCAAATATTGCCACAAAGTGCATTTTGTATTAAAAATATTTTCAATTATTTTGTCGCCATTGTAGGAAAAATCATTATGCACTTATTCTGCTAAAAATCATACATGTGATATTAGGAAATGGTCCTCAAAAATTCAGTACGATGTGCAAATATTGACCAAAAATTGCAATTTGTATTAATATTTTCGATATTGTAATTAGAAAACTATGTAGAAAAATTCCTCTTACAACATTCAGTAGATTAGGAAATCTCCCAACATAACTTGCAATACCAAAAATGCACATTTGTATTAAAAATTTTCAATTATTTGTCACACATTGTTGAAAATCATGTAGGACACTAATGCCGCTTACAACTACACGTATGATTTAGAAAATGTCTCAAAAATTCATTATACGATGTGCCAATATTGACCACAAATTGCAAATTTGTATTAAAAATATTTTCAATTATTTGTCTACACATTGTGAGAAAAATCTGTATGCACTTATTCTGCTACAATATATACATGTATGATATTAGAAATGTCTCAAAATTCCAGTTACGATGTGAAAAATATTGACTCCAAAATTGGCAATTTGTATAAAATTTTTCAATTATTTGTCGACACATTGTGAAAATCATGTATGCACTAATTCTGCTAAAATACACACGTAAATATTAGTGAAATGGCTCTCAAAATCAGTATACGATGGCCAATATGACCAAAAGTTGCATTTTGTATAAAAATATTTTCACATTTTGTCGACACCATTGTAGACAAATCACTGTATGGAACATAATTCTGCTAACATAACAGTATGATATTAGGAAAGTCTCAACATTCAGTAACATGTGCCAAATATTGACCATAAAAGTTGCAACTTTGTATAAAAATTTTTCAATTCGATTTGTCGACACATGTTGTAAGAACAATCATGTAGCGACAATTCTGCTTACAAACATACGCTATGATATTAGGAAAATGTGTCATCAAAATTCAGTATACGATGTGCCAAATATTGACCATAAAAGTTGCAATTTTGTATTAAAAATATTTTCAATTATTGTCGACACATTGTAGAAAAATCATGTTGCACTTATTCTGCTAAAATATTACATGTAATGATCTTGGAAAATGATGCTCATAATTCATAGTACGATGTGCAAAATATTGACCAAAAATTGCAATTTGTATTAAATGATTCAATTCTTGGACACAGCACATTGTCCAAGATAAATCATGTACTGCACTTAGTTGCAAAATATGACCGTAATATTATGACTGCAAATTCTAATTGCAAATGCCATTGAAGTTTCAATATTTTCTTTTGTCGTACACATTGTAGAAAAAATTTCCTGTAGGACACTAATTCCTGCTTACAAATACGTATGATTATTAGGAAAATGGTCTCAAAATATCAGTACGATGTGCAAATTGGACAAAAAAATTTGCATTTGTATTAAAATATTTTCAATTATGTCGACACATGTAAGGAAAAATCATGTGGACATATCTGCTTAATATACACGTTGATATTAGAGAAATGTCTCAAAATTCAGTACGATGTGCCAATATTGACCAAAACGTTGCAATTTGTATTAAAAATGTTGCAATTATTTTGTTCGACACATTGTAGGCAAAAATCATAGTAGCGACAATTCTGCTAATAAATAACCATGTGGATTTAGGGAACATGTCTCAAAAATTCAGTACTCAATGTTGTCCAATATTGACCAAACATTGCAATTTGTATTAAAACTATTTCATTATTGTCGACCCATGTTGAAAAATCATGTAGGCACTAATTCTGCTTACAATCATAACGTATTATAGGAAATGTCTCAAAAATTCAGTAACGACTGTGCACAAATTTGACCAAAAGAATTGCAATTTGTTATTAAAATATTTTTCAATTATTTGTCGACACATTGTATGGAAAATCATGTAGGCAATTATTCTGCTAAAAAATATACACGTAATGATATTAGGAAAATGTCGCCAAAAATTCAGTAACGATGTGCCCAAATTTGACCAAAAGTTGTCAATTTTGTATTAAAAATATTTTCAATTATTTGTCGAACAGAGTAAAAAAATCATGGGTAGGAACAAATTCGGCTTACCACATACACGTATTGATCTTAGGAAATGTCCAAAATTCAGTACGATGTGCCAAATATTGACCATAAATTGCAATTTTATTAAAAATATTTTCAATTATTTGTCGACACATTGTAGGAAAAATCATGTATGCCACTTATTCTGCTAAAAATACATGTAGTGATATTAGGAAAATAATGTCCCAAAATTCAGTACGATGTTGCAAATATTGACCAAAAAATTTGTTTCCATTTGTATTAAAAATAGTTTCATTATTGGCGACAACTGTAAGAAAATCAATGTATGCACTTATTTCTGCTAAAATATACACGTATGATATTAGAAAATGTCTCAAAAACTTCAGTACGTGGTGGCCAATATTGACCAAAAGTTGAATTGTATTAAAAATATTTTTCATATATTGTCACACATTGTTGTAGAAAATAACAGTCAGACCCAATTCGCGCTTAACATACAGCGTATGACTAATAGAAATTTCTCAAAAATTCAGTATCGAGTGGCCAACTATTGGACGCAAAAAAGTGCAATTTGTATTAAAAATATTTTCAATTATTTGTCGACACATTGTATGGAAAAATCATGTAGGCACTTAATTCGTGCTCCAAAAATACCGTATGATATTAAGTAAATGTCCCTCCAAAATTCAGTAACGATGGGCCAAAAATAGTTGACCAAAAAGTTGCAATTTGTATTAAATATTTTCAATTATTTTCCGACACTTGTTGAAAAATCATGTAGGACATAATTCTGCTTACAACTATATACGTATGATTTTAAAATGTCCAAAAATTCAGTACGATGTCCTAAATATTGACAAAAGATTGCATTTGTATTAAAAATATTTCAATTATATTGTCGACCATTGTAAAAAATCTGTATGCCTAGTTTCTGCTAAATAATAACACGATTATATCTGAGAAATGTCCTCAAAAATTCAGTACGATGTGCAAATATTGACCAAAAAGTTGCAATTTGTAGTAAAAATATTTTCAATTATTTGTCGCACATTGTAGGAAAAATCCGTAGCGACTTCAATTCTGCTACAACATACATGCTATGATATTAGGAAAATGTCTCACAAATTCAGTACGATTGTCAAATATTGACCATAAAAATTGCAATTGTATTAAAAATATTTCAATTAACTTTGTCGACACATTGTATGAAAAACATCATGTAGGCACTATATTCTGGCTTACAATCATACCGTTGATATGAGGAAAATGTCTGCAAATTCAGAAGACGATTGTTCACAATACTTGGACCATAAAAGTTGCATTGTTTAAAAATTTTTCAATTATTTGTCGACCACTTGTTAGGAAAAACATGTATGCACTTTATTCTGCTAAAAATAACACGTATGATATTAGGAAAATGTCCTCCAAAAATTCAGTACGCTGTGGCCTAATAGTTGACCAAAAAGTTGCAATTTGTTTAAAAAGTTTTCAATTATTTGTTCGAAACTTGTAAGAAAAAATCATGTAGGACAAATTCTGCTTACAACATACACGTAATGATATTGGAAAATGTCTCAAAAATTCAGTATCGATTGCCAACATAGACCAAAAGTTGGCAATTTGTATTAAAAATATTTTTCATTATTTGTCGACATATTGTAGTGAAAAAATCATGTAGGCACTATTCTGCTAAAAATTTACATGTATGATATTATGAAAATGTCTCATAAATTCAGTACGATGTGGCAAAATATTGACCAAAAATTGCAATTTGTATTAAAAATATTTTCAATTATTTGTCGACACCTTGTAGGAAAAATCATGTATGCACTTCTTCTGCTAAAAATATACAACTATGAATTTAGGAAGAATGTCCAAAAATTCAGTACGATGTGCCAAATATTGACCAAAAGTTGCAATTTGTATTAAAAATATTTTCATTATTTGTCGACACATTGTGAAAAAATCATGTAAGACACTAATTCTGCTTCAATATATACTGATATATAGGAAAATGTCTCAAAAATTCAGTACGATGTGGCAAATATTGACCCCAAAAAATTGCAATTTGTATTAAAAATATTTTCAATTATTTGTCGACACATTGTATTAAAAATCCGTTATGCACGTATCGGCTAAAACTATACACGTCATGCTATTTAGGAAATTGTCTCAATTCCAGTACAGTGCCAAAATATTGACCAAAAGTTGGCAAGTTGTATAAACTATTTTCAATTATTTTGTCGACACATTGAGAAAAATCATGGTAGAACAAATTTTCTGCTTACCACATCCACGTAGATTATATTAGGAAAATGTCTCAAAAATCATTATACGATGTGCCAAATATGGACCAAAAGTTGCAATGGGTATAAAAATATTGTCAATTATTTGTCGACACATTGTTGAAAAAATCATGTAGGCACTAATTCTGCTTACAATAATATAGTAGATATAGGAAAATGTTCTCAAAAATCAGTACGATTTGACAAATATTGACCACAACAAATTGCAATTTGTATTAAAATATTTTCAATATTGTCGACACATTGTGGACAAATCACGTATGCCTTATTCTGCTAAAATATACACGTCATGATATTAGAAAATGTCTCACAATTCGTACGATGTGCCAAATTATTGCCAAAAAGTTGCAATTTTAGGAAAAATATTTTCCAATTATTTGGTCCGACACAGATGTATAAAAAACTCATGTAGGAACAAATTCTGCTTACAACATACACGTAGATATTAGAAAAATGTCGCAAAATTCAGTACGATGTGTCAAAATTTACCAAAAAATTGGCAATTTGTATAAAAATATTTTCATTATTTGTCGACACTTGTAGGAAAATCATGTATGCCTGTATTCGCTAAAAAGATACATGTATGATAATTAGGAAAATGCTCAAATTCCAGTCACGATGTGCAAATATTGCCCACAAACAATTGCAATTTGTATTAAAAAATAATTTTCAATGATTTGTCGCCACATTGTAGGAAAAATCATGTATGACTTATTCTGCTAAAATATACACTTATGATATTAGGAAAGTCTCAAAAATTTCAGTACGATGTCCAAATATTGACCAAAGTTGCAATTTTGTATTAAAATATTTTCAATTAGTTGTCGAACACATTGTAGAAAAAATCCATTAGTAACAAATTCGGCTTACAACATACACGTATGATATTGGAAAATGTCTCCAAAAATTCAGTATATACGATGGCCAATATTGACCACAAGTTGCCACCTTTGTATTAAAAAATATTTTCAATTATTTGTCGACACATTGTTGAACAATCATGTAGGCACTAATTCTGCTTACCATATATACGTCTTAGATATTTAGGAATTGTCTCAAAAATTCAGTATAACGATGTGCCAAATATTGAACCAACAAGTTGCAATTTGTATAAAATATTTTCCAATTATTTGTCGACACTTTGTTAAAAATCATGTAGCACTATTCTGCCTTACAATATATACGTATGATATAGGAAAATTTCTCAAATTCATACGATGTGACAATATTGACCAAAAATTGCAATTTGTATTAAAAATATTTTCAATTTTTGTCGACACATTGTAGGAAAAAATCATGTCTGCACTTATTCTGCTAAAAATATACACGTATGAATTAGGAAAATGTCTCAAAATTCCGTACATGTGCCAAATATTGACCAAAACGTGTGCAATTTGTATAAAAAATATTTTTCAATTATTTGTCCGACACATTGTAGAAAAAATCATGTAGGACAAATTCTGCTTACACATACAATGATATTAGGAAAAGTCTCAAAAATTCAGACGATGTGCCAAATATTTGACCTAAATTGCTTTGTATTAAAAATATTTTTCATGATTTGTCGACCACATTGTAGAAAAATCATGTAGTCCCTATTCTGCTAAAATATACATTTCTGATAATAGGAAAATGTCTCAAAATTCAGTACGATGTGAAACTATTGACCACAAACTTGCAATGTGTATTTATATTTTTCAATTATTTGTCGACACATTTAGGAAAAAATCATGTATGCACTTATTCTGCTAAAATTACACGTATGATTATTAGAAAAATGTCTCAAAATTCATTACGATTTGCCAAATATTGACCAAAAGTTGCAATTTTGTATTAAAAATTTATTCAATCTTTTGTCGACAACATGTAGAAAAAAATCATGTAGGAACAATTCTGCTACAACATACACGTAGATATTAGAACATTCATCAAAATGCAGTATCCGATGGCCAAATATTGACCAAAAAGGTCAATTTTATTAAAAATTTTTTCAATTATGTGTCGACCACATGTTGAAAAAATCATGTATTCACTAATTCTGCTTACAATATATCGTATGATATAGGAAAATAGTATTAGTAGCCGGTACCTGTCCGTCCGTGTGAAATTTCACACCCTAAGGGTGTAAACATGACCGTCCGGTGGGTGTGGGGGGGGGGGGGTTGGTTTTTCCCGCATTATCAGGGACCGTCCGGTGGGTACTGGGGTGTTTTAAACCGCATTTTCGGGGACCGTCGCGGTGGTACGGGGTTGGTTTACGCATTTTCGGGGACCGTCCTTTTGAGTCCCAGGGTAGGGGAATATTTTTCCGCGCCACTTTCATGTTTACACCCCAAAAACAAATCTGTGTTTTATTTGGGCTTACGGTATTTAAAATTTTTTTTGCTTTTTCCTTCATACCTATGGGGAGGGGTGGCTGGAGCCAATCGAAAAGATAGTGAGAAGATATTTTTCTCTTCATCTGTGGTTGCTGTGATGGTGCGTACAGGGGAAGAGACGGAGGGCCAGAGTGGCAATACATTATCTCCGTCTTTCTCTCTTTTTCTCTTCTCATTCTCCTCAGATTTGAATTGTTTCTTTTCCTTTACCTTCTTCTTGCCTTTCTTTTGCCAAAAATATGAGCGAAGAAAGGTGACTGGTCAAATGTAGCTGTGATCTCAAAGCAAGAGGAGGGGCGGCGGCGGAAAAATTTTGGGGACAAATAGAATGTACAAAATGTGGAACATGGACGGCTGATGTACCAACAAACAACAACAACCCATCAAAGTAATGTTGGGAAGGTAATATCAATGCCAGGGGTTATAGGTCGATCATTTTTCGTCTTTTGATCATTCAATTTGTTGCTTCTTTTAATCTATGTTTTTTCATTTTAGTATTTCTGATCACGATGACTTTGCCTAACATTCCGACAAAAATGGACTGGATTGTGGTGGACAATTGTGTATGTCCCCCGGGCGGATGCGGTCTGCATCCGCCCGGAAGAATACACTAAACCAGTTGAGTGTATGAACGTGCGCCACATTGGGGCTTCGCAGAGCATCTTCTGTCCGCTCCTTCCAGCGACAACACCCTCAATTTCACCAACATGTTCCAGCAGCTCAACAACGCAATGCCACCACTGCAATCAATTTATGAACACCTTTGTGTTCATATTTTTGCTGTTTGCTTTTTATGGTTCAAGTAAAAAAATAATATAATAATTTATTTAAATTTTCAGATAAATTTTTAAAATTAGATCTGTGTTTTCTGGGCGCTGTATGTGACTTGCAGTGCGTGGACCGCACTTCCTTCTATTCGTCGTCGTCGTCGCCCGGTCCGTTGTCCTCCCTGCTGAAGAAATTGGGCGTCTCTCTGCAGGTTCTCATGCGGTGCGCCGTAAGTACACACCGCCTCTTTTACTAAAATAGAAAAAACTAGGGTGGTCCTTGTTTTTAAAATTTTTAAAGGAATGAAAAAATTTTTGGTTTTTTTTTCAGCAATCAGCACGAAGCGAATCCGGTGCGTGCCGTGGATTAATTATCTGGGCCCAAATGAAATGGTGATTCACCTAGGAGAAATGACGGATCAACTTGACAAATATTTTTTAAAATTGATGATCACATTTAATTTTTATTTTGCATTTTCTTTTTTTTTTAGTTATTTTTATTTATATTTGATTTCCATTTACATCAAATAACAATTGAAAAAATCCTGTTAATGAACTTTTTAATACGCATCAAAAAAAAGAAAAATAAATGTAAATGTTGTTCTTTTATTTTTTTGGGTGGTCAATTCACCTGTCCTTCTTTGTTTGACCCATTAATTTAAAAAAAATCCCAAACATACCCGTTATTGAAGAGTTGTCGCTCATGACCGAGAATGGCAAATTTTTTGACCAATTTTTGAGTGGAAATGAAATTTGGGATGGGTAAACAATAAGGGAGGTAGTGAGAGGATAATAAAAAATTCGAATTCGCAGATTTTTTTCATTCTTCATTATTCACTAAAAATAACATCAATTATAACGATAAAAAAATTTCTTATGGACAACATTTTGCCTGCCGTCGAAATAGTCAGACGACCAATGGTATTACCGTGAACAGTGAGCGTATAGCAATTCCTCGAACACAATTCCGTTTGACATTGTTGGCAAATGCCGTGAATGTAAAGCTACCGAGTGCGAGGTGGAGTGGTGTATTACAAAAGAAGGTGTGACGCTCTGGTGCACAGCGTTTCAATGAGTCCTCGGTTCGTACCATGTGATTATGTATACGAATTACCCGGCTACACATTTTTTCAAGGTAAAAAAAAAGTTTTTTGATTTTTTGGGAAAACACGGTTTTCAGATTCGTACCAAGGGCCGAGTTTTCAACGTTGACCATGGGTTCCGTTCCAATGTATGCACCCAGACCGAGACTCCCGTATATACTTGCCACCTCCTCCACACCACCACAACTCCCGAAAGAAAGCAGCAGAACCGGAAGAGCAGATTGCACATCAATTTTTTGAGTCCCTAATCGGCGGCCACGACAGGAATGAACAATCCGCAACACCAACACCATCAACCCAAACAAAGGATGCTAAGAATTTTTCAATGCTCTTTCTGCCGCTACTATGGGAATGACGGTTGCACAGAATAACTCCATCACCGCCCGCTGTCAAACCCCAATCACCTCCTCTATATCACAGAGTGGCGAAAGCAATTGAACATCACAACCACCACCCCCATCAAAAGCTCAACAGCCCCCCAATGCTTCCGATTTCTTTGGACCAATTTCTGCAGCAACTATGGATGTCCGTTCAACATGACAAACCACTACCCCCATCAAAAGCCCAACTACAGCAACCCAAAGCTTCCGATTTCTTTGGACCAATTTAGCAGCAACGATGGGGATGAGTAATGACAACAACAACACCAACGCCCAAATGAGGACCTAAGAAGCAGACCGACAACGAATTTCCGAAGAATTTCTCGAAAGTGTGTCGTCCGCAACAACTGGCTTGGATGTTTCGCAGAAAAGAAGACAAAAAAGAAAGCAAAGAAGGAAAACGGACGATGAAGAAATGACAGCATTGCTTCGATCACTCGCAAGCAGTAAACTATTTAAGACTCTCCTATATTTATTCATTTTACCCTAGTTCATCATGATTGGAAACCAATTTATACCGATAAGAGTTAAAATTAAATCCTTTTGGTATTATCATTTCGGGACCATCTGGGAGCGGGAAAAGCTCTTTTCTAATTCGGTTCATTGCCGAGTCTTCGAGCTTATTAATCCTAAGCCCCGCCTCCATCCTTTATGCCTTTGGTGAAATGTCAAGCATTGTGCCAACTCTCCAAAAATGTGGTATAATGTTTATGCAGAGTCCCCCAGAGGACACAATCAAAGCTTACCGAAGCCATGCTTCTCATCCTAGATGACCTTTACACTCAATTGATGAGTCCCATCTGAGTGCTCTATTTACAAAAAATCCCATCATCAGAACTTCGCAGTGGTTTTTGTGACACAAAATTTATTTGAGAAGAGAATTAAAGTTGCGAGACAAAATGCTCAATATTTGGTGCTTATGCGAGCACCAAACTCAGCATTAGCCGTTCGAAATATTGTGTACAATTATTCCCCGAAAATTGGATTACTTCCTATCACCTACCGTATGCTACTAATAAACCTTATGGTATCTTCTCGTTGACATGCCCGCAGCTTCAACCCCTGCTGAGACTTCGAACTGGATATTTAAAAGAGGCGAAGAAGAGGGAGAAAAGATCATTTTCATTCCAAAAAATGGTATCTTGTAAAATCGGTGACATAGTTTATAAAAACGTTGATTTTATTTCGCTCATTAGCAAAACGAAATCAAACAGAAAAAGAAGCAATATTAAAGCGTGCAAATGCAACAGCTGCTACGCTCGTTGAAATTTTGTGAATATTCTTTGTTCACGATTTAAAATGACAACTCGTCAAAGAAAGCGCTTATTACCGCATGCCAATTTTATTAAACCTTGCTCGTCGAAGGACAGAGAGAGGAGCTCGTAAACTTCTAATTCAGACCGGAAGTGGACTTGGCGGAGTATTCGCAGCTATTCTCACCCCAATTTTAATTGATTTAGCGCGCTCCGCTATAATTCGGGCTCTAATTCTGATAAATAAACCATTTTAACATGGCATCAAAATTTATTCTCGTCCCCAATGAAATTTACCGCGCTTAACTAACAGTGTTTCGGGGGATATTAATTTAGAACTTTGCTCACCGTGCGTTGGAAAGACAAAAAGAAGAGGGAAAACGTGAGCGCAAAAAATGTTCATTATAACCAGGATTTTGTCCCGTATCTCCATCTAGAGATGAACCCAAAATAGACCAACAAAAGTTGAGATTACCAGGGCCTCAAAGCACTAGTCAAAAGAGAGATGAAAGCGATGAGGAGAACAATTTTTTTGGCTTGGGACCATGGGCCACAACCCCCCCTCCACCAAAACGCCTCCGCATCGCCATCACCGTTATACTGATGATGAGGGAATGCCATCAGTTCCGTCTTCTCCCACCCCTAGAAAGGGACCAAACAGAAAAGAAATGAATTTTATTCTTCCTGGGAGGAGGGTGCCAAAAGACAATTGGCTCACCAAGATGAACCTTCCGCTTCCTTTTCCAATGCGGGTTTTAAAAGTATGAGAAGGAGACAGCGCCCCGTACAGCAGCGAAGAGAAGAAAAAATTCCTGCCGAAATGCAACAGGAGGAACCTTTCCAACTGGCTCGCAACCATCCATTCCTATACATGCCACTCAATCAAATCAACGAAGCAGGAAACGCAAAATAACTCGCGCTTTGACGAAAACCAAGACCCAAAGAGGAACCTTATAGACATTGAAGACTTCGACCGCCATCACTGCAACTTGAGGCAACGCTGCGCTTTCAGCAGAAAGGACCAACAAACCGCGACTAAAGCACCTCCCAGTTCGCATCTTCTGAATTGGTAGCAACGAATCCTCCTAAGACTTACTTGCCGAGGCAGCCGCTGCACCGTGGCCGGATGATGATAATGACGATTTGGAACCTACAACCTGTACCCCCAGCTCAAATTGAGCCGTTGCACCTGCCCTCCTCAGCATAGGCAAGTGACAAGCGTAAAGCCACCGAAAGGAATGAAGGCAATGAAGCCAAAAAGGTTAGACTTCTCGCTCCACAAAATCTTAACGAAAAAGCCGAAAACAACCAAGAAACGGGGACAGCAACTTAACGAAGGTCCTCCACCAACAGATGATCAATATCTTTTCTCAATACCGTTTCGCAACTTACTGAGAGCAAAGAGAAGGCGACTTCAGTTCATATTTAATCGCAACCCGACCAAGTACGGTATACGAGGAGACACCGTACTACAATGCAGGAAATCCGATAACCGATAGCAGTGTGGCCCAGGCACTCGACTATATTATTGAACGGAGAGCAGGAAGAATGCCCATTTCAGACAACCCCCAGGGACTAAATCATTCAAGATCGCTTAATCGTGATCTTTTTTTGCGAATATGGACGGCCCCTTCAGTACCGCCGAAGGGCCCAAACGGAAATTATCCCCAGCAGACCAAGAGGCCAAAATCACAAAAACTCAGAGGAACGAGACAAACGCAAGGCAGAACGATGGAAGGATTGACGCTGCCATTTCCGGCAACGGTTCGAGAGCCGAGATACATCCAAGACCCAGCGCTTCAGACCCCGAAAATGGAAGCGTGGCTGAAAATTGAAAAAGTTTTGGATCGTCTCTATAATACCCAAAATCGCCCGCTGCCTTCGCCGGTGTGAAGAGACTGTTGTCGGAAGCTAAAAATGAACTTGGAAATAAAATTACAAAAAAGGACGTAAAACATTATTGGAAGGGCATCGCACGTATACATTAATGCGCCCCGGCGCATTAATTTCCCACGCGCTCGTACAACTGCCGCAGGTTTTATGACCGACTGTCAAGTGGATTTGGCCGACTTTCAAGCTCTTCTCGACATAACAGGGCATCGTTATTGATGGTAGTAATAGATGTTCTTTCAAAGAGAATTTTTGTTACACCGCTTCGTACAAAAAAGGCTGATGACATGGTTGAGGCTTTAAAAAAGTTTTTTCGCTTATGCCTATGAAACCCCACCATTGTTCTCCGACAAGGGCACAGAATTCAAAACCAGCAAGTCAAAAAGCTTTTCGAAGAAGAAGAGGTCGAAAAATATGAATGTACGCACTCGGAGAGAAAGCGGCGCTGGCCGAACGTGCAATACGACAAATTAAAAATCGAGTCTACCGTTATTTTGCCCAGACGAAAACCTTAAATTGGGTAGACGTAATCGATAAAATAGTCATGGTATCAATAAGTCTCCGAGTCGAGTGCATGGAATGCGACCAATAGATGTGAATTTTAAAAATTCCCAACAAGTGTGGGAAAAAATTTTTGGTGAAGAACAGCACAAGCCCTATTCGGTAAACACCGAAAACGACCCAAGTTTATGCCGGGTCAAACATGCGAATGAGTATAGCAAAGGGTCATTTGAAAAGGGATATATACCCAACTACGGTGATGAAATTCTTAAGTCGATGCCGTCAAACGGCATATGAAACCAATTCGATACAAATTACGTGATGCAAAGGGAGAGAAGTTTAAAGGGTTCTTCTACCCAGAGGAATTAACACCCGTACGAAAGGTGCCGAGACGACTTACAGAATTGAGCGAGTTTCCGGAAGAGGAAAAGACCAGACGGAACGATGGAAGTACTAGTCAAATTCATTGGTTATCCGGAGAGAGAATGGATTAATGAGACCGAACTTGTATAAATACTTTTTACATAATCATAATACCCATTTATTATTATTATTGCATAAATGTCTAATACATTTTGTACATTTACCAAGTAACAGTCCAGATTACGCAGATAATGCACCCAATAATTTCGAGTACGCCTTCCCAAACCAATTTATTTTAATGTTCTTGGTGTTGTGGACTACACAGCATAAATTATGCTTATTCGTGGCCTTCGACAATTGGCACTTTAGATGAGCAATGGATTAACATTCATTTTACTATGGTCTAGAAGATAATAACAAAAATTATTCGTATTCCAGTACCGAGAACTTCTCACACAACTATTGAAAATTTGAAGCAGTTTCTTACGCCACACTCAAAAATCACGCCGACTCTCTCGAATCTTTAGTAAATGAAGGCTACAAAACCCCCATAAAGGAAAAGGTCCGCTTCTCAACCAAGGTCACCTCCGCATGTGGCCAAAAAGTCTCCACCAAGAGTTGGAAAAAAACAACTGAGCCACCTCCGGTAGTGTCAACCAAATCTTTGCCAAATTTTACAACCTCTTGAAAACCTGACAAAATTACGGAAACCAGAACTTACAAAACAATAACCGAAGAACAAACGATAAAACCGACCCCACTCCTAAAATAACAAAGCTTTCACCTCCTCAACATAATCAAACTGTAGAGCCACGTATATCCACCCCTCCGTCCCGTCCTCCTCTTCCACCTCCACCCACACCTCGTCCTCTCCAGCACCACCTTCTCCGCACATCTCGTCCTCCAGCTCCACCTCCAGCTTCTCCAATTTCTCGCTCCTACTCCTTCACCACGTCCTCCACCTCCTACTCCTCCGCCACCGCGTCCTCCTCCTCCCCCACCACGTCCTCCACAGAATGAACAACAAGCCGCGGAATGAAGAGAAAAAGAGATAGGACCCCCTCCAAAACAAAAATGAAAAAAGCACGGTTGAAACCTCTGCAATAGAAAAACGATACTCCACCACCAGCTTTACCAATGAGAAAAAAGAATCGTCACCACCTCGTCCAACTGTCAGTATAGGGCCACCTCCTAGGCAAGAAATGAGAAAAGTTAAATGTTAAACAGGATCAGCAATTGGATAAGTCCACCAAAGACTAAAGAAACAACATTTAATACAATAATACCACCAAAGAACCACCAATGATTTGTTGGACAGAGATGATAAAACAAATCCGGCAGAGGAAGATCTAAAAGCATTATTTGGTGAAATTGGATGGAGAAAGTTGAACTTAACAATAATGGAGAAGATTATTGAAGGAGTTGACTTACAATACAGACCAAATCTTGAACGATTTAAAGCAGTTTTTTCTCACCCTGGAATTGTTTTCATTTCCTTTCTCCCCAACTCGGCTATGTATTGGGGTTTGAGAATCCTCAATAGTAATGAACAATGAAGTACAAAATACGGAAGTGACCTACGAGGAGGATTTGCAAGCTTTGCTGTTTATTCAAAGGACTAACCGAGATATGATAGTTGGAAATTCTTTGAGCTCACTCCTCCGTGTCGTCTCAGTGTCAGGACGAAACCTGGTGAGTATACAAAAAATTTACGACTCCCCTCTCTATGCGCGTGTTATGCCGAAAGAGGTGTCCGAAATTGAAATAGAATTAGAGAACAATGTCCGATGGTCGACTGGTACCATTTTCCTATGACAGTGCTGGTCGTACTGATATTTAAGAGTGATAAATTTTTGAAAACTCACTCATTATTGTTTAATACGTAATTGAATAAAATGGTTCACTCTCTTTATATCTTCGTCACGGGTTACGATGCATTTTTTTATTCAGAATGGTTGTGGTATTGGGGAAGATTCTGCTTATGAAGTGTTTAGAGGATCACCGCCGTACCAACGTGGATGGTAGTGCACAGACTGGTCGGGGTAGAATATTTTCCGAGGACTCTGGCGTTTTTTCCTACCGCTTGTTCGAAGAGCAGGAGACACTGTTGCAGACGAAGCGCTTCAAACCGGAAACGCTTTATAACAGAGTAATTGATGAAAAAACCGAATTTGAAGGGAACATTAGAGACATTGAAAACAGAAGAAAAAGAGGGGTAGATAACGTCTTGGAAAGTGTTTGCATCGTCAATTTGGTCCAGGAGGACGAAAAGCGTATAAAAGCTAAAAAATCATCCATTCTCTCACATCAAACTTTGATCGAAAACTATAACAAACCGTTAATTAAAAGCAAAAAGCGGCTTCGATCAACGCATTGGTCTTTATTAAGAAATAAAAATGACATTTCACAAATTGACCCAACAGTATCGATTCGATCACCAATGCTGTGGATTTTTTTAGCATCCCCCACACAATGTTCACAGTTTCCTCGTCAAAAGTGTTTGAAATTTTGACAAGCAATCCACTTACTGATACACCATACCACTTTAAAATCATTCGAGCCAAAACTACTTGATCTTTCAAAATGTTATCTTTTGACTGAGTTTCGTATACGCAAAATAACACCTCCAAATGGTCAATTGGGGAATTTGGAAGATACCGATCATCGCTCCAATACAACTGATCGGTCATACATTTATGCGTGATATGAAAATTGCAATAAATGGCAGAAATTTTCAACTCGAATTCGCTTATGGCTTACAAGACATACCTTTCCCACGAATTATCTTATTCTATTGAGGCCAAAGTTTCACATTTAATTCGGCTGGGTATAACCGTGAGGAAGGCGGCATCTCGAAAACCCAAATTCGCAGGCATTTAAAGAAAGAAGAGCACGATACTTAGCTGGACGACGGCACAATACATTTCCAAAATAGATGCAGATCTCTTCAATGTACCCCAATATTTGATTAATCTTGTGAAATTGATATTACATACAACCACATGACACAAATTTTGTGTTAATTGACGCAATTACTAACGGCCAACCTTACCGGTTTGAAGTTGTAGGACTCAAACTCTACTGTAAAAAAGTCAGCCTCATGGACGGATTGGCACTTGAGTTAGCCAAAAAACGGAAATGAAACCAGCCCGTTATGCAGTTCGAAAGACATGATGAAAGCGTTTTTATAAGTCAGGGACGCTATGTTTAATGCTAATTTGTTTATGGACCAAGTTCCCCGCCGCTTACCCGAATTACCATGGGGCTTGTGGCCAATTCTGACTATGTAGGGAATAGCAAAAGGAGTCCGTTCAACTTTCAACATTTTAATGTCCGAGAGATAAGTATTGTTGCCAATGGTCGTTCCTACCCACAAGCACCGTATGACCTTGACTATGAGAATTGGAAATTTGTCCGCCCCTACAACGACATGCAAGAAGCACTCGGCTTTGCAAACTCAATATACGGAAATGGGATCGATTATTTTACATTTTTACAAACTCACTGTATTTATGTCTTTAACATGACAAACAGTGGAGAGGACCACGGAGGTTTATTCGACTTGATCAAAAAAGGATGTACTGCTGTAAATATTAAATTCAACAAACCAGTACCTGACGGAGGAATATCACTTGTCGTGATGGGAGAAGCGGACTCCGTTTACTTTTTGGATAAAAACCGAACGATCGCAACGGATACAACCATTTAATTTTTTATTATGTACCAAATTTTATTTCTTTTCTTATTTTTCCAATCAATTGTTGCACTAATTGTTGAAGAAGGAATAAATCCTGAGGAAATTCCTCAATACAAAGAATGGAAAAGACTTTTGGGGTTTAAAAATTCCTCAGAAATTCAAAATACTACAACGAAGAGGACAATCACTTCCACAATATTTAAAAACGCTTCATCAACCCGAAAAACTACTATAAAAACCAATGTAACAACAATAAGTTTGCAGACCATCCGAGCTTTAAAACAACACCAGCCCCAAGAAACTATTACATTCCCATTTGTTCCTCTTTGCAAAGAGCTACCCAAAGAGGCAAATGTGTATGCCCATATTTTTTGCTGGGCAATGATCATCCTTTTCGCTTTGTCCGTCATCAGTCTTATAATATATCAGTTTCGGTCGATTCTTTGGCTCAAGCTCACGTTGTCTGATCGCAGCAATAAGACAAATGGACAGCAGTCAAATTACCAAAATTTTGATGTCGTCAGAAATAACGAGTCACACGTTCCTTGGGTGTTTCGCATGCGACCAACTACCCAGTCCAAGGAGCCTGCAATTTCCGATTTCATTAATCGTTAATTTGGACCCACACCAATTTCCCGGCTCTCATTGGATTGCAATATTTGCGTATGGATTAAAGAAGAAAGCAGTTTATTTTGATAGCTTATCATTACCAATCCCAGATATTATTTTTAAAACTTTTCTTAGTGCTTTCCCCTTCTTCGTACAAAATGATAAATCATACCAATCCATTTCTTCTAATTCGTGTGCCCATTTTTGTATTTGTTTTGTCTATTTCTTATCCTTTGGATTTAGTTTTGAACAATTTATTTACAGACTTAACACTTCACATAACCCAGAAATATTTGTCCGATATTTTACTCGCAATTTACCGATAAATTATTAAATCAATACAGTATTTGCTTAATTCGTTAGGGGAAAAGTGGAAGGAAGGAGGAGAAAAAAGAACAAACATTAAATACCCTTCAGTGCCTGGCACCGTTTGTTGACCGACCAACGGAGAGACGGTGATTGGTCCGTTCCTTCTCCTTTATCGAAGGGTTTCAGCGGTAGACTCGCCGAATGCTGATTGGCTGAGCAATTTGGGGGTTAATCTCCTCTTCTATTTTTTCCCAGTGGCAAGTCTTTTGGTTGGCGAATGATAATTGGCTGCACCATTAAGGGTCACTCTTTTCTATATGCCGAATAGCCACTGAATATTCGGTCAATGATGATTGATCGATAGGTCAATCCCTTCTCGGTTTGGCTAAAAAAATTTGAATTTGCAAGATAGCGGTCGAATTGTGATTGAATGTATGCATTTATTTGTCAAGAGCAAATATCTATCTTTTATATTCGATCGTCTTATAAAGCGAAAAATGCCCAAAAGAATCATTTAATTACAAGGAAATATTATTAAAATTTAATATTTTAGCAAATAAAAAAATGTCAAAATCTTCTCCTCCACCCAAACGTCCTCGTTTTTTCATCGACGAATTGCTACGGAAGCCTTACAACGAGCTTCTGACACCGCGAAAATCGCCCGAAGATTACGTAAGAAAGCTCAACTCGGAAATTGAGCATTTGCCAAAGTTTCAATGGGTCAAAAATAAGTCAAGCTTCGTAATTGAAAATGTACCCGTCGACCCTGAAGGCCTTCTAATCGGAATATTTCAACACTGCATGGATGAGTCAATAAATGAAAGTCAATTGAGAAGAGTAAAACCGACCCATCTGGGGTGTACTATCTCCAGTCAACTACTCACATCCGATATTTGGATACCAATTCGGCAAATCACGCCTGATACAATCAACACCATACTCAACCGATTCAACGATGTGGCTCAGAGCAAGAAGCAGAACGGTGTAACGCTTTGGGGCGAACCATTTACCGTCACAGTAACAACAGTCAACCGAAAGGGTCTACCCGAGAAGCGCCAATTGACAGGAGGAGCTGCACGAAAACTGGCGCCAGTGAATCATAAAATTCACGACCAATGTCTTATCAAGGTTTTGAAAAAAAAATTTAAATTATATATTTGATCTCAGATACAAAACACCGACAATTACTGCCTGTTTTATGCAATGCAAGCTACGATGGTCCGGGCTGTTGGTGGATTGAACCGCCAGAGATTTCATGATTATCTCCGTGGGATTGGAGGAAATCTGAAAGATGAAACAAAGCAAATGATGAATGCCATTAATGTGCCAAGTGGACAACAAAATTACGACGCTGAGGTTTATGTACCAAGAATAATTGACTGGTGGAATAGCACGAAATTTGCGCGCGTATGGAAGTTCAAGACATTCATCTTTGGACCAACGGGACACTACAAGCCATTGTACAAATATGGGCCGGAGGATTACGTTGTGCCGATTCTCCTTTACTTCGATGCCGGGCATTTTAACGGTGTGCAAAAAAGTGGCAATTTGTTTGGAAAGCCATATTGCTTGAGCTGTGAAAGAACATACAATCGTCCAAAAAGGCATGCCATCAGTTGCAAAGCTCGGTGTATAAAATGGTATTTTTGCTTTTAAATATTATTATATTTTTTTTGATTCCGATTTAGCTCACAAATGGGTCCTGCTTTTCCATGCAAACCAATTGATGGGTTCCGACAGAAATGTACGGGATGCAATAAGTTTTTTTTCAACAACGAATGCTATCACCATCATCTTACAACAAATTATTGCAAAGACAGCAAGGAATGCAAACATTGTGGTGTCGTATGGGATGTTCGCATTAATACAAAAGATGGCCGAGAGGTTTTTTTTTAACTTCTATTTATTATTGTGAATAAATTTTTAGGGGCATAAATGCCATGAACGCTGGTGCGAAAATTGTCAAATTTTCCACGAATTTGAACGCGGCTGCTTCATTCGACCCCTGGAAATAAATAAGAAGAGGGAATCAATTGGATGGCGTCTTGTAACTTTCGACTTTGAAACCATGCAGCATATGCCAGCCGATCCCAATTTTCCCGAAAGACGAAAGCACCAAGTCAACTTCATCACTGCCAAAGTTGCGTGCGGCGATTGTATTTCTTCCGGTCAATGGAAGGAGAGTTTGAGCGGGAAATTCTGCAATATTTGCGGTTACTATCGAACAGTGACCTTCAGTCAGATGCCATTTAATGGTACTTTGGTGGATCGACAATTTGTGGACCGTCACCCTTTGGTTGCTTTTGTCAAATGGATCCTTTATAAATTACCAAAGCAATACGACACCATTGCCTACTCACATTTCGGTGGACGCTTCGACATGGTTTTGGTCTTTCGAGAACTGCTGATGGAGGGGCTCAGTCCATCAATGATTAAAAAAGGAAATCGCCTTTTCGAAATGAAGGTGAAAGTAAATCAATAAATTAAATTACAAAAAATTTTTAGATCAAAAGCAGAAAGAAAATGAACCCAAATGTGATTTTTCGCGACTCCTGGAATTTGATCCCAGGACCACTTTCATCAATGGTCCCCATGTTCGGCCTAGACGTAAAAGACAAGCCGTTTTTCCCGCATATGGCCAACAAGCCCGAAAACTATGGTTGCCATATCTTTCCATCGAAATCGGACTATTTGGCAGATGGAATGAACCCGGAGAAACGCAAAGAGTTCGACAAATGGTATCAGCAAAACAAAAATACACCATTTTTGCTGGATGAATCATTGGCTAGGTATTTTGTATTTTTTAAAAATATAATATAATAAAATATTTTTTATAAAGTTACTGTAAAAACGATGTTGACATTTTGATGGCCGGCTTGATTGCATTCCGTTCGGAATTTCTGGAAATGACAAAGCGACCGGCTGGAATGGACGGCAAAGCGGTCCGGGCAGCCTACAAAACTCCGCATAATGGCATCGACCCGATAAGGCACTGCATCACAATCGCCTCAGCATGCATGCGACATTTTCGGACAAATCACTTGAAACCCGCACATCTGGCGCTCGTCCCTGAGAAAGGATATGATAGCTGCGGAGACAACCAAAGCGAGTTGGCGCTTAATTTTATGCAGTGGTACGCTGAGAAATATGGAGTTGTAATACAAAATGCCTTTTCGGCGGACGGAGAAAAAAGGTAATTTTTTTGGGTAATAAAGTCACCAAAAACATTTTCCCAAAGAGTTGGCAATTTCCGCCTTGATGGTTGGATAGAAGCTCAGCAAAAAGGGCTGGAGATACACGGATGTGTGTGGCATGCGTGTCCAAAGTGTTACCCCGATGATAATGAAGTGTTGCCCTGCGGCAAATCAGCAGGACGAATACGCGAGAAGAACAAACAACGAATGGATTTTATTTTGACCAAAGTGCCAAACATTGAGATATTTTGGCAATGTGAAATTGAAGCGATGCTAGCTCGCGACAGACAAATGAGGAACAAATTCGAGGAATACACCGGAGATGGTGGACCAATCAATATCAGAGCATGCTTCATGGGAGGAAGGACTGGGGCTTTGAAGCTTTACCACAAAGCAACCGCTGACCAAAAAATTAGCTATTATGATTTTACAAGCCTCTACCCATACATAAAGTAGATTCATTAATTTATCGATTAATTTATAAATATAAATTACAGTTACATTACCGATTACCCTCTTGGTCATCCAATACTTCATGTACCATGTGAAACTGTTGATTGGCGACGTCCGGAAGACAACCCCTACGCACTGGCCATTCTCAAAGTGTTCGTCATTCCACCCCGTCAAATCGATGTCCCCGTTTTGCCGGTGAAAGTTGACGAACGACTCTGTTTTCCGCTGTGCATAAAATGTTGCAAAAAATTCCCGAATGGTGCTGTGAGAGAGTCATACAGCTGCACTCATACCGACCGAGAAAGAGGGTGGATAAGCACATGCACTTCCATTGAAGTAACTATTTTTATTAATTATATTGAACATTTAATTTTTTATATAAATTTAGCTGAACGCAGCATTGGAAGAGGGGTACAGAGTTAACGAACTTTTACGAGTGCTGGAATATAACAAAAGCGACAATCAACTATTTCGGCCTTATATGAGTGAATTTCTTGTCCAAAAACTGCATGCCTCCGGCTTTGACGAACAAATTCGCGGAAATTACGAAGCCGAGCAGCAGTTTATAGAGGAATGCATGGATCAATTTGGAATGAAAATTTATCGTACTAAAATGGTGCCGAACAAAGGAAAGAGAGCCCTGGCCAAATTGGCAGTGAACAATTTATGTATGTATGATAAATATCAAAAATAAAAAATTTACTTTATAAATTAAGGGGGCCGCTTTTCTCTTCGTAATCATGGTCTCTCTCAAACTCTAATCACGGACGACCCATCGGAGCTTGGAAAATACCTTGACAACAAAAAAATCGAAGTCACTGCACTTGATATGCTAACACCAGACAAAATATTGATCAGCTACCAACAGAAAAAGGATTGGATACAAGAACACCCGTGCTCCAATGTTGTGATTTCGCTTTTCACAACTTCTGCGGCTCGTCTTCATCTACTAAAATCAATGCAAAAAGTGGTTCGAGCGCCAGGGTGCACTCTTTTATATACTGGTAAAGCATTTTTCTTTTTCATTGAATTTAAATTAAGAGTTTTAGACACTGATTCATTAATATATGCCCACCCCAAAGACATTAATCCACTTAAAACTGGACCTCATTTGGGTCAATTCACCGACGAATTTCCCAAGGCAAACACCTTTTTTTTTTGGAAAATTAATGTATTTGCTATAATTAGCACGACATATTGGAATTTGTGAGCGGCGGATCAAAGCAGTATGGACTGAAGCTTCGGCGGAAAGGCGACGAAAATGCAATTGAACACGTGCTCAAACTCAGAGGGATCACACTCAACTTCGATGTGACAGAAAAGCAGGGACTCCGTTACGACACTTTCAAAAAACAAGTTCTACAATTTGCCCGCACCGGAAAAGTTGAGCCAATCAAAGCTGTCTACCCCAATTTCCTTCGTCCTACTGTAAATGCGGGCACTGTTACTTCCGCACCCCTCCAAAAAATATACAAACCTTATGTGGGAAAAGGGATTGTTTGCTCTAAAGACTTTCGTGTAATTGATTTTGGTTACATTGCACCATAATTTGTATTTTTTATTGTTCAATAAATTAATTGCTGAAAATATGCGTTTATAAAATTACGCAATATAAGATACAATTTCAAAAAAATTAAGGCTGAGAAGAAGTTAAATTTGGCTGGAAAAAGGCAAAATTAAGCAATAGAAGAGACAATTGTGAAAAAATTAAGAAACTAAAAAAATAATTTGGTTTTGTTTTTTTTTTGAAGAGGCAATTGAGAAAAAAATAAGCGTCGTAAGTTGTTACTTTTGGCTGGTAAAATGCAAAAATAAGAAAGAGAAGAAAAAGTTTACAAAATAATAATTACCACAAGTTGTAAAATTTGTTTTGACTGCATAATGCACGTCCTTCGTTCACATTAGAGGTGTCGACTGATGTAGAAATTTCATTTTTTTTTGAAGTGGTGTTGTTGTCATTTTGCATGTCCGCAAAAATTTTTTCCAACCAGTCAGTTTCGTCCTCCATTTTACAAAGCTCGAGCGGATAGTACCTATCTTCTTGACCCTCGGGAAAGCGTTCAATCACACAATGGAGGAATGGATGACGAAGTTTAATACGATGACGGACATAAAAATGTGCCGTAACGCTTACATTGAAAGTTTTGCCCAATCGGCCGTAAGCCATTGTTGAAGATGCTCCTAGCACTGTAATACCACCAAAGGTAAAATTCTTGGTGTATCCATTACGGTCCTTGTAAGTTGTCTGAACTTGCCGCCCATTCAATGCCTTTTCAATCCGCTCACGATCAGTGGGGTGATTGAGACGATCACGTAGTTCACTTATACGACAATTCAAAAGTTGTGCAATTTTTTCAGTGAGTAAAACCATTTTGAATTTAGAAGATTCAATCTTTAAAAAATTAATCAATTGAAGATGCCACTTTACGGGGTAAAATCGAAAAATTAACGATATGAAGATACAAAATGAAAAAAAATTAAGAAATTTGTGCTATTTATGCGTGATTAAATTTAGGTTAAGTAAACATCAATATGTATAAAACCAAATTTTTCCTTATATTTTTAGTCACATTAGTACCAAATAAAGGTAACAATGCCCCTTCCACGAAAATACAACCATATTCCAAAGACTACGAATTCTTGCCAAACCAAAGACGGTATCCTATATATTCATCATACCAAGTCACGACCAAAACTTAAGGTAACGACGATGTGAATACTGATCCGTCACCCGAGGAAGTAGAAAGATGGACTCCACAGCAAGTAATCGAGTGGAAGAACCGCGTTTATGGAAAAATGCCTCCGGAAGAAGCGATTTGGCAGAATTTCATCGACAACGGACAAAGAAATGTGAGTAATTTATTAATTGAAACCCCTTTGCTATTGTATTTTAAACTTTAGGTTCTAGTCGAATTCTTCGGAGAAAAAGGCACAATTATTGTCGAGAAGCGTCTTCTTGAATACATCAAAAAGAAAGAACGCAGAGACGAAATCATCAAAAGAAAACTGTCGGAGTTGATTTAACTTTAATGTCAACCAACAATTGTTTGTTTTTTAATATGAAAGTAATAAATCCATCGAGATTCGAGCTAAAATTAGGTTAAACAAACATAATTAGATATAAAAACTCTAAAGTTTAAGAGAAATCTCATTTTATTTTCTTCCAAATTATAGCCTTAATAAAAAAATATTATATTACCAATTCTTCCCTCCCAATGACCGAAAACGATAATATATCCATGAATGAAGGACCTGTACCACTTAAAAATTCATACAACATTCAACCATGGAAGCTTTTTCGTCCAAAATACATGCTTACATTTCGCATGTGTGAAGGTAAAAGATCCATTAAAATTTTTTTAATTCCTTTTCATTAGCATGTCTTTCGGATTTGTGGAACAACCAAAACAAACATACTGCAAAGGAAAACCGATCGACGATCAGCTTTGAACTTTGCAAAAAGTGTACTATCGTACTGTCGTTCGACCGATATACTCGCTCCATTCAGCCAAAAGAATGAAGCGAAATTGAAAGAAATGCAAAACAAAAGACAATTTTCCGATATTATACATTGCAGTTTGTAATTTAAATAAAACGTCCCAATCTGAAATTATTTTTACTAAGTCGCTAAATCCCTCATTTCCTTTCCTTATTTTCCTCTCCCTTAGCATATTTTCCCTACAAAAATTGGTTGTGTGCACAGCGACGGCAAAATAAAAAAAAAAGCAAAATTTGAAGCTTTTGACCTTTGCACCTCCCTTAATTTGAATTAACGAGTTGGTCCACCAAAAAATAATGTTTGCATTAGTTGCGCGGTTTCGGTTAATTGTCGAATGCATAAAGGTTGCCAATCATTCGGCCGAAGAAATTTGATACCATTTGATGGTCACAAAAATCGGAAGACCCTTCCTCGGCATGGGTGGGCGGGAGCGGCTCACAAAAACCGGAAGACCCTCCCTCGCATGGTGGGCGGAGCGGAATGGCCCTAAGATGCTCGACTGATGAACGTTTACCATTTTTCTTGCTTATTCCTCATTTGGTGTTGGGTTGGGGCCTTTCAATTTATTCCTCTGTGTCCAATTTTTCGTTAACATTTTTTTGTTTTTTAATTTTTAATTTAAGAAATCAATCCTCCAATCAACCGGAATGTCCGACTCTCAGCAAGTGCAATCCAGGAACTGAGACGTGTGATTCGTGATCAACACCGCACCATTTTTAACCTCCGCTCTCAACTAATCGACCAACGCGCAGTTGTGCTCCAAAACCTTCAAGGATTGAAGCACTGGAAGGATAGCAGCGAACGTAAATTATTTTTTAGAGACAAAAATTATAAAATAATTTTTTTGCGAATAGTTTTGGATATAAAAAATTAAATTTAGTGGGCAAATTTTTTTGGGAATTCTTCCATTCTTAGGGGGTGACTCTTTGAATTTTTTAACTTTTTTGCCTTTTAATGCCTTTTTCTTATGATTTCATAGAATATTGAATACAACAAAAATGGCAAAAAGG
>JBDPZO010000002.1:663952-684002 GCA_039877585.1 Heterodera filipjevi | reverse complement strand
GTGATCTTGCCCTCTTGTTCTGCTGGGGATAATTTCCGTTTGGGCCCTCTCGGCGTACTGAAGGGGCCGTCCATATTCGCAAAAAAATCACGATTAATGCGATCTTAAGAATTTAGTCCCTGGGGGTTGTCTGAAATGAGGCATTCTTCCTGCTCTCCGTTCAATAATATAGTCGAGTGCCTGGGCCACACTGCTATCGGTTATCGGATTTCCTGCATTGTTTTACGGTGTCTCCTCGTATACCGTACTTGGTCGGGTTGCGATTAAATTGAACTGAAGTCGCCTTCTCTTTTGCTCATCATTAAGTTGCGAATACGGTATTGAGAAAAGATATTGATCATCTGTTGGTGGAGGACCTTCGTTAAGTTGCTGTCCCCGTTTCTTTGGTTGTTTTCGGCTTTTTCTGTTAAGATTTTGTGGAGCGAGAAGTCTAACTCTTTTGGCTTCATTGCCTTCATCCCTTTCGGTGGCTTTACGCTTCGTCCCTTGCCTATCTGAGGAGGGCCAGGTGCAACCGGCTCAATTTGACTGGGGGTACAGGTTGTAGAGTTCCAAATCGTCATTATCATCATCCGCAACGGTGCAGCGGCTGCCTCGGCAAGTAATCTCTAGGAGGATTCGTTGCTACCAATTCAGAAGATTTGATGTGGGAGGTTGCTTTAGTCGCGGTTTGTTGTCCTCTTCTGCTGAAAGCGCGCGCCGCCTCACGTTGCAATGATGGCGGTCGAAGCTCTTCATGTCTATAAGGTTCCTCTTTGGGTCTGGTTTTCGCAAAAGCGCGAGTTATTTTGCGTTTCCTTCTCGTTGTTGATTGAGTGGCATGTATAGGAATGGATGGTTGCGAGCCAGGTTGGAAGGTTCCTCCTGTTGCATTTCGGCAGGAATTTTTTCTTCTCTTCGCTGCTGTACGGGGCGCTGTCTCCTTCTCATACTTTTAAACCCGCATTGGAAAAGGAAGCGGAAGGTTCATCTTGGTGAGCCAATTGTCTTTTGGCACCCTCCTCCCAGAAGAATAAAATTCATTTTCTTTTCGTTTTGGTCCCTTTCTAGGGGGTGGAGAAGACGACTGATGGCATTCCCTCATCATCAGTAAACGGTGATGGCGATGCGGACGGCGTTTTGGTGGAGGCGGGGTTGTGGCCCACCTGGTCCCAACCAAAAAATTGTTCCTCCTCATCGCTTTCTCTCTCTTTTTACTAGTGCTTTGAGGCCCTTGGTAATCTCAACTTTGTTGGTCTATTTTGGTGTTCATCTCTTAGATGGAGATAGCGGGACAACTCCTGGTTATAATGACACATTTTTTGCGCTCACGTTTTCCCTCTTTCTTTTTGTTCTTCCAACGCACGGTGAGCAAAGTCTAAATTAATATCCCCCGAAACACTGTTAGTTAAGCCGCGTAAATTTCATCTGGGACGAGATAAATTTTGATGCCATGTTAAAATGGTTATTTATCAGAATTAAGCCCGAATTATAGCGGAGCGCGCTAAATCAATTAAAATTGGGGTGAAATAGCTGCGAATACTCCGCCAAGTCCACTTCCGGTCTGAATTAGAAGTTTACGAGCTCCTCTCTCTGTCCTTCGACGAGCAGGCTTCTAATAAAATTGGCATGCGGTAATAAGCGCTTTCTTTGACGAGTTGTCATTTTAAATCGTAACAAAGAATTTCACAAAATTTCAACGAGCGTCGCAGCTGTTCTCATTTGCACGCTTTATTTTGCTTTCTTTTTCTGTTTGATTTCGTTTTTGCTAATGAGCGAATAAAATCAACGTTTTATAACTATGTCACCGATTTTACAAGATACCATTTTTTGGAATGAAAATGATCTTTTCTCCCTCTTCTTCGTCCTCTTTAAATATTCCAGTTCGAAGTCTCAGCAAGGGGTTTGAACTGCGTGCATGTCACGAGAAATACCCATAAGGTTTATTAGTAGCAATACGGTAGGCTGATAGGAAGTAATCCAATTTTCCGGGGAATAATTGTACACCAATATTTCGAACGGCTAATGCTGAGTTTGGTGCTCGCATAAGCACCAAATATTGACATTTTGTCTCCAACTTATTCTCTTCTCAAATAATTTTGTGTCACAAAAACCACTGCGAAGTTCTGATGATGGGATTTTTTCGTAAATAGAGCACTCGATGGGACTCATCAATGAGTGTAAAAGGTCATCTAGGATGAGAGCAATGGCTTCGGTAGCTTTTGATTGTGTCCTCTGGTGGACTCCTGCATAAACATTAATACCACATTTTTGGAGAGTTGGCACAATGCTTGACATTTCACCAAAGGCATAAAGGATGGAGGCGGGCTTAGGATTATAAGCTCTGAGACTCGGCAATGAACCGAATTAGAAAGAGCTTTTCCCGCTCCCAGATGGTCCCGAAATGATCATACCAAAAGGCATTTTTAATTTTAACTCTTTATCGGTATAAAATTGGTTTCCAATCATGATGAACTAGTGTAAAATGAATAAATATAAGGAGTACTTAAATAGTTACTGCTTGCGAGTGATCGAAGCAATTGCTGTCATTCTTCATCGTCCTTTCCTTCTTTGCTTTCTTTTTTGGCTTCTTTTTCTGCGAAACATCCAAGCCAGTTGTTGCGGAGACACACTTTCGAGAAATTCTTCGAAATTTCGTTGTCGGTCTGCTTCTTATGGTCCTCATTGGGCGTTGGTGTTGTTGTTGCTCATTACTCATCCCCATCGTTGCTGCATAATTGGTCCAAAAATCGGAAGCTTTGGGTGCTTTAGTTGGGCTTTTGATGGGGTAGTGGTTTGTCATGTTGAACGACATCCCCATAGTTTGCTGCAGAAATTGGTCCAAAGAAATCGGAAGCATTGGGTCGTTGTTGTGAGCTTTTGATGGGGGTGGTGGTTTGTGATGTTCAATTGCTTTTCTGCCACTCTGCTGATATAGAGGAGGTGATTGGGGTTTGACAGCGGGCGGTGATTGGAGCTTATTCTGTTCAACCGTCATTCCCATAGTAGCGGCAGAAAGAGCATTGAAAATTCTTTAGCATCCTCTTGTTTGGGTTGATGTGTGTTGTGTTGCGGATTGTTCATTCCTGTCGTGCCGCCGATAGGGACTCAAAAAATTGATTGCAATCTGCTCTTCCGGTTCTGCTGCTTTCTTTTCGGGAGTTGTGGTGGTGGTGGGGAGGTGGCAAGTTATATACGGGAGTCTCGGTCTGGTGCATACATTGGAACGGAACCCATGGTCAACGTTGAAAACTCGGCCCTTGTTACGAATCTGAAAACCTTGTTTTTCCCAAAAAATCAAAAACTTTTTTTTTACCTTGAAAAGTGTAGCCGGGTAATTCGTATACAAATCAAATGGTACGAACCGAGGACTCATTTTGAAACGCGTGCACCAGAGCGTCACACCTTCTTTTGTAATACACCCACTCCACCTCGCACTGGTAGCTTTACATTCACGGCATTTGCCAACAATGTCAACGGAATTGTTCGAGGAATTGCTATACGCTCACTGTTCACGGTAATACCATTGGTCGTCTGACTTATTTCGACGGCAGGCAAAATGTGTCCATAAGAAATTTTTTATCTTTTATAATTGATGCTCATTTTTTAGTGAATAATGAAGATGAAAAAAATCTGCGAATTCGACTTTTTTTATATACCTCTCACTACCTCCCCTTATTTTTACCCTCCCAAATTTCATTTCACACTCAAAAATTGGTCAAAAAATTTGCCATTCTCGTTCATGAGCGACAACTACATTCAATACGGGTATGTTTGGGATTTTTTTTTAAATTAATGGGTTCAAACAAAGAAGGACAGGTGAATTGACCACCCAAAAAATAAAAGAACAACATTTACATTTTATTTTCTTTTTTTTGATGCGTATTAAAAAGTTCATTAACAATTTTTTTCAATTTGTTTATTTGTGTAAATGGAAATCAAATATAATAAAAAATTAACTAAAAAAAAAAGAAAATGCAAATAAAAATTAAATGATGATCATCAATTTTAAAAAATATTTGTCAAGTTGATCCGTCATTTCTCCTAGGTAATCACCCATTTCATTTGGGCCCAGATAATTAATCCCGGCACGCACCGGATTCGCTTCGTGCTGATTGCTGAAAAAAAAACCAAAAATTTTTTTCATTCCTTTTAAAAATTTTAAAACCAAAGGACCACCCTAGTTTTTTCTATTTTAGTAAAAAGAGGCGGTGTGTACTTACCGGCGCACCGCACTGAGAACCTGCAGGACGCCCTTTCTTCAGCAGGGAGGACAACCGGAGGGCGACGACGACGACGAATAGAAGGAAGTGCCGGTCCACGCACTGCATGTTCACATACAGCGCCCAGAAAACACAGATCTTAATTTTAAAAAATTTTTATCATGAAAATTTAAATAAATTATTATTATTATTTTTTTACTTGAACCATAAAAAGCACAGCAAAATAATGAACACAAAGGTGTTCATACATTGATTGCAGTGGTGGCATTTGCGTTGTTGAGCTGCTGGAACATGTTGGTGAAATTGAGGGTGTTGTCGCTGGAGGGAGCGGACAGAAGTGCTCTGCGAAAGCCCCAATGTGCGCACGGTTCATACACTCAACGGGTTTAGTGTATTCTTCCGGGCGGATGCAGACCGCATCCGCCCGGGGACATACAATTGTCCACCACAATCCAGTCCATTTTTGTCGGAATGTTAGGCAAAGTCATCGTGATCAGAAATACTAAAATGAAAAATTACATAGATTAAAAAGCAAAACAAATTGAATGAATCAAAAGGACTAAAATGATCGACCTATACCCCCTGGCATTGATATTACCCTTCCCCAACATTACTTTGATGGGTTGTTGTTGTTGTTGTTGGTACATCAGCCGTCCATTGTTCCACATTTGTACATTCTATTTGTCCCCAAAATTTTTCCGCCGCCGCCCCTCCTCTTGCTTTGAATCACAGCTACATTTGACCAGTCACCTTTCTTCGCTCATATTTTTGGCAAAAGAAAGGCAAGAAGAAGTAAAGGAAAAGAAACAATTCAAATCTGAGAGAATGAAAGAGAAAAGAGAGAAAGACGGAGATAATTGTATTTGCACTCTGGCCCTCCGTCTCTTCCCCTGTACGCACCATCACAGCACCACACAGATGAAGAGAAAAATATCTTCTCACTATCTTTTCGATTGGCATCCAGCCACCCCCTCCCCCATAGGTATGAAGGAAAAAAGCAAAAAAAATTTAAATACCGTAAGCCCAAATAAACACAGATTTTGTTTTTGGGGTGTAAACATGAAAGTGCGGGAAAAATATTCCCCTACCCTGGGACTCAAAAGGACGGTCCCCGAAAATGCGGTAAACCACCCCCGTACCCACCGGACGGTCCCCGAAAATGCGGTAAAACCCCCGTACCCCCGGACGGTCCCTGATATGCGGGAAAACCAACCCCCCCCCCCCCCCACCCACCGGACGGTCATGTTTCACACCTTAGGGTGTGAAATTTCACACGGACGGACAGGTACCGGCTACTAACTACTGGTCTTTAACAATTCGATGCTCTTTAATCATTCCCAATTCCTTCCTCCATCTTTTGATTTTTTGTATGACAACAACCAATTTTATGTGTTAAATCGGCTTCAAATTTGCGCCATTCCTTTATTGAATGTTTTCCTTGTGCCATAAATTCATTTCTTAGTTTGACAAATTTTTGTATAAAGGTGACTTTACTTTATTACTTATTTTCTTCTTCCCAAATTGTTTTTTCCATTTGTCCTTTTTATAATCACTTATGCCCAATTCCTTCACAATTTTTGCTTCAATTTTATGCCGTTCTTTGTTGGAATATTCTCCTCTTTCTTTATATTCCTGTTTCATTTGGTCAAATTTCTGGATCATTTTTCTTTTGTGTTGATCACTCTCTTTGTCCAATGTCCACCATTTCCAATTCTTCGATTTGATCACTTTTTTGAGATGAATTGTCCTCTTCCTCCTCCTTTCCCATTTCTTCACCATTCCAATTTTCGGCATCATTAAATTGGTTTTCCAATATTTCTTTTGCTCTTTGAAAATTTTGCAGTGCTTTCTGCGCTTTTCCTTTTTCCCAATTATCTCCGAATATTTGATCAAAGGTATTTTGCGGTTCTTTCAATTTAACCGATTGAACAATTTTTGATGAAATGAATTGAATAAGAATTAGAAAAATTATTTGTTTTTTCATCACCTTTTATATCTCGAAATTGTCAAATGAATAAAAAAGACAAAATAAATTTTTTAATAATTTCATTTTAAAAACCATGGATAAAAATTATTATTGATTCATTTCCAAATTAATATCTTTTCATAAAAATTGCCATTGCTATGTCGAACACATATATTCAATTTCATTGATGGTTTTGCTGTTTGGCGCATGGTTCACATGACAAGGTATCGAACCACCACAAAAGCGGGTCCGGTACAGCATTTCCCTGCTTTTGGTCATCGGAATTCCGATTTCTATTTCCGAAATTTTGGAAAAATTTAAAATTTTTTCTCAAAATTTATTTCAAAATTCTCCAAGATACCCTATTTTATGTTAACAAATCATATCATAATTTTTAAAATTTTATCCTGTGGCGCCTATCAGCACCACCGGCCCCTGTTTTTCTGTCTATTAAAAATAAAAAAAATAAGCTCAAAAAACGCGGCGCGAAATATGTGGACAGAAAAATGCGGACGGAAATATGCGGATTTCTATTGAAAATTTTAATGGAAGAGTGGGCCTCATCAGTACGGCTCTTCCTAAAATTTTTTTTTTTGTTAAGTAACAGTGTGTTTCGGCCCATTTCAGTAGACACACAACAAAATGAGATTACTTCATCATTCCGGACATTACGTCTACGTGGCCTCATATTAAGTCCAACCGTTGGATCAAGTTCATATGTCCTTATACGGTCATTGGCTATGCGTTCTTCTTCTTTCATTACAAGAATCAACCTAAGGTTAGGTTATTTATTTTTTTGTGATATTTGATTACAAAGAGCAGTTTATGTGAGACTTTTCCGTTTCTTCATAACTGAAGAATTTACCAAATCACGATAGCTTTTAAGAAAATTAGGTAATTTCATTCTTTTTAGAGCACTTTGTTGCCACTCTTGGTTTTTGAGCTTTTTTTGGTGTGTGATGACTAGGTGCAGGAATCTTTTCAGTCGAACCGTCAGTGAACAATACATCTTTTGTGTTGCCACTTCTCTCGACCCTAGGTATGTCTTTTGGGAGATATCAGTGTACAAAAATAAAAAATCTCAATTTTTTTTATTTTTAGCTTTTGCCAAATTTCAAACGGGTCGCTGAAAAATACTCCACCCAGTTCTTCGCATGCGGAGGGGCCAACAATGTGTGGATGATGATATTTTCTATTTCTTACCTCAAAATAGTTTTGTAGTTGTGTAAAAATGCCAAAAAATTACTAATTAGTCCCAAAAATCCAAATAGTGACGAAATAGTGAAAACTTTGTTTGCCAATTATCAAAAAAGAAAAACTTTTGGTGCCTATGTTAAATAGCGGGTAAATTGCACTAGCATTTTTGAAAGTTTATGCGCTTTTCTGGCATAATGATTTGTAGGTACCTATAATTTTGTAGGTAATCTAGTAGGGTAGGGCAAGAACGGTTAACCGAACCGAAACCGAAAACCGGGGGGACCGGTTTCCCGGGTTTGATTTGAAAAACAAAAAAAATTAAACCCCTAAAGATGGCGAAGCGGGCCAATTCCGTCTGGCCAACTCCGTCTGGCCAATTCCGTCTGGCCAATTCCGTCTGGCCAACTCCGTCTGGCCAACTCCGTCTGGCCAACTCCGTCTGGCCAACTCCGTCTGGCCAACTCCGTCTGGCCAACTCCGTCTGGCCAACTCCGTCTGGCCAACTCCGTCTGGCCAACTCCGTCTGGCCAACTCCGTCTGGCCAACTCCGTCTGGCCAACTCCGTCTGGCCAACTCCGTCTGGCCAACTCCGTCTGGCCAACTCCGTCTGGCCAACTCCGTCTGGCCAACTCCGTCTGGCCAACTCCGTCTGGCCAACTCCGTCTGGCCAACTCCGTCTGGCCAACTCCGTCTGGCCAACTGCGTCTGGCCAACTGCGTCTGGCCAACTCCGTCTGGCCAACTCCGTCTGGCCAACTCCGTCTGGCCAACTCCGTCTGGCCAACTCCGTCTGGCCAACTCCGTCTGGCCAACTCCGTCTGGCCAACTCCGTCTGGCCAACTCCGTCTGGCCAACTCCGTCTGGCCAACTCCGTCTGAGCCAACTTTAGAACTTGATAACTTTTTTCGAACTTTTTCAAATTCTATAAATTTGGTATCCTTCTAAAGCTCTTCAAGAGCTCTATTACTTTTTCAAAAATGAAAAAAAAATACTAATCTATAAAAAGTTATAAATTAAAACTCACAAAAATTCTGAATTTTTTGCAATTAACTAATTGTAACTTTTTGGCCAGTTATTAAATTGCTTAACAATGTCTTAAAGAAAGCTTCAAAACACGTAGTGTATTCCAATGGTATTAAAATTGGAGAATTTGATCAAGTTAGAAAAAAGTTATGAGGTTCTAAAGTGGCTCAGCAAATATTTTATTTTTTGTGTCAATTTTTATGATTGGTTATGGTTCGGCTGGTTTTACTTACCATTCCAAAAAAATGTTTGGTTCGGTTTCGCCTGAAATCAATTCAATTTTTTTTTTTAATTTTTCCCACCAAAACCATTGCCTATTTTATTAGTTTATTTTTAATTATTCCATAAGTACTCAAATTTTTGAAATTTGGTGCATTTGGTCACAGATTTTGCACAAAAAAGACTAATTTTTGTGAATGTTGGAGATAAATTTTGAAGACCTAAGCCCGGTGGTGCCAATAAGCGCCACCGGGCAAATTTTCAATGTTTTGATAGTCAGCGAGCCTTGATTATACAAATAGGAAAGAAAAAATTTCGCGGTGGCGCCTATCGGCACCACCGGCTCCCGCCTCTTATTTCATTATTTCAATTTTTCAAAGGACGAAAGCCAAAAATAAAGGAAGGTCCTTTGAAATAAAAGACGGATGGGGAACCTGTTTTAATTATTTATCTATTAAATCTAATCTTATATTTTTGCATGCTAAACAAACTTAGCTCTAAAATGGTTGCAAAAATTTGGAAATATTTTTCTGAAATTAAAATCGAAGATGCAACAAGGCGAAAATGTCCAAAATGTTGCGAATTATGAAGATGAAATTGATTGGATGAAAACGGAGAAATTGAAATTTAACATAGCAAAAAATTTCAGCAATTTGTTAAACATTCTATTTTCTGGATAAAACAAATTTGAAGCAAAAAATTAAATTTTTTTAACTAAAATTTGGAAAGGCATAAATAAAAAATCTTTCTTTACTCCGTGCGGGTGCATTTGGCGCAATAGCCGCTTTGATTGCATTCAGCGCCTCGGTATAATACCGAAGTTGTTTCCCGGGGAGTAAGGCGTGCGCACACATTGCAAGGCGACGGTTGACAAATGCACCGACCACAAATGACTGCGTCCATGCAGATGGCGCGGATTTGAAAGTCCCATCGACTGAAAATTTTCGGGTCTTCAAAATTTTCCCTAAAAAATGAGAAAAAAATGAAAAAATAAAATAAAATTCACCGCCTAATAATTGCACCCAGTGCCTGATCATTGCCCAACGCCACAAAAGTTTCATCTTTGGTGTCTGCGCGAAGTTCTGCTAATACCTTAGATGGTTTTGCGCGGCTTTTCACGCGAAACCGCCTTTATCATGCTGCGTTTTTGTTCCGCTTTGTGCCATGCAGGATCCGGGAGGTGATTGTGCTCCCTTTTGCCAAAAACTCCCTTGATTGCGGTGTCGCCGCCATCGTCGTCATTCATTATCGCTGCGGTTGCACCACATTCTCTGTTGGAGCAGCGGAACCACTGTCCTCTACTGCGAGTGAAACGGAACCCTAAAACAAGAAAAAAAAATGTTTCCAATAATTTACCGACAACCCTGGTTCCAGATGCACAACCCTCCCATAGTTGTTGTTCAGCGCTGAAATTTGATGAGTTCTCTGTTCTCCTCATCACTTTCATCCGATTCGGAGTCTTCGTCCAGTTCCATCTGTTGTGTTTCATCGTGTTGCGTGTTGGTAACGCTCTTGTCGTAATCAGAAGACTCTCTTAGTCACTTGGGTGCTTTCCATCGCTGTTTTTGTTCAATTATACTTCGAATTGATTTCATTTTTTGCTGAAAACAGATACATAGATATGATAAATGAATAAAAATAGAAAGAACTAAAATATAGCCTAATAATTTGTTTTAGACTACATGACTCATTCAAGTCCGAGTGTTCGATATTCGGAAGGGATGTTTAATTGGGTTCTGCAACCGAAAAATATAGAAATAAAGTTTTGATAATAATTAATGACCGAGTCAACAAAACGCAATTTTTGGCTGAGTCGACAAAACGTATAGTCGACAAAACGTGTGGAGGCGGTTGGGGCATTCCTCGCCCCAGGGTCAAATTTTTGGCACTCCGTCACGATCGGTCGCACTGGGTTGGATTGCTCCTCATCGAACGCCCATCTTTCCCTGCCCAAAGTCGGGAATTTCCCGGCATTCGTGAGAGTCACTCGCTCTAAACGAGTGTAGTGCCGTAAAGCAGCCAGCTACTCTCCCCACCGCCCCCCCCCCCTCCCCCTTCTTCTCGGACACATTTTATAAAAACCGCCATTTTGCAGATCTTTCTTCAAAAAGCGGCAAAACTTTGCTTAAACTCAACCAAATTATGAATTCTTTGTATGGTCCGATAGCTATCATACTACCAATCTTGTGAATGCATAACGTGCTAAAATGCGAGAACCCCCCCCCCCCCCCAAAAAAAAGTGAGAAGCGAGGCAATCAACGCCCCTGTTATACAAATGATAATAACCTGCATTTCGTTTATATTTCCCCTTTAAAAAAATTTCATGCTGAAAAAATATTGGTAAAATCAATAATCGCATAAAATACACGTCCTCAATAAATGAATTATTTATTTCCTATGCTATCTTATAAAAAAAAGTAAACAATCCATTCCATGCCTAATAGAATTTTTCCAAAATGAATTTTTTGTATTTGATTTTTATTTTCTTCGCCTTTTTTATTTATCAAAATGAAAGCGTTAAAATGCAACAGTCTTTTGACGAAGTTTTTGGCAAAGGATGGGATAAAAATAAAACAGAAAGAAAAGACAAAAACGAACAGCCAAAAATTGAACAAAACGGAGAAGAAATGGACACTAACCCAAATGATCAAAAGAGAGACAATGCCAATCAGCAGAATATTATTAAAAGTGATCAAAATGATAAAGAAAGAAAGATGAACCCAAATGATCAGCAAAAATTAGCAACAATTCGAAAATTTGAAGCAATTAGAGAAAAAATATGGAAAAAAGAAAAATACGAACGCAAAATTCAGCTCAAAATTGAGACTAAAATTGGAAAACTTTTAGGAGCAACTCGAAAAAAAATATACGAATGGAAAAAAGAATTGGGAATAAATAAAAATAAAGAAAAAAAGAATTTCTATGAGCAAAAAAAGAAAGAATTCGTTGAGAGAATTGACGAATTTAAGAAATTATATGGCCAAGGCAAACAGAAAGATTTTTTGAATGAAATGGGAATTAGCCAATTTACATTACTCAAATGGAAAAAGGAATTGGGACCAAATTATGCTATAAAAAGTAATTGTTATAAAATATAATAAGACTAATAATTATGAATTAAGTGTCAAACAATTATTCCGAGAAAGACAAATTTAAAAAGGTTAAGAAATATTACGAAATGAAAGGAATTAATCCAAAAGTCAGTGACAGAGAAATTGCACGAATTTTGAAAATCGGATATGCCACTCTTCAAAGATGGAAAAAATCATCAAAAATAAATTTATGATGAATACTAAGTCTCGCAATTTTATATAAATATATATTTTTTCCTGGATTCTATTTGGTCTAATTATTACGAAAAACAACACCTTTTTTGCATTTGCTTTTAAAGTTGGGACCTTTATTTACATATTTCCGGATTTTGTTCATATTTAGTACATATTTGCCATTTTTGGTAAATATTTTAAGTTTTAGTGCTTTTTTAGGCTTTTTAACAAAAATATACCCCTAACAATGAGTTTCTCAAAACATTTGCCACCTAAAATTTACATTTTTTGTCCAAAATTTAATTCTCAAAAAAATATTTTCCTTATTTGTATATATATAATTTGTGAAACATTGAAATTTCTTTCGATTGTCTTTGCGTAAGGACAAATCTTTTCTATGTGATTTTGAAATCGCTCAAAAAGTGCAAAAAATTTTGTTTGTTAAAATTATGGGGAAGAATTTTCTTTTTTAATAAATTTGCACTATTTTTTTCTACATATTCGGAGATTTGGTACATATTTTAAGATTTTTATGCATATTTGGCAATTTTATTTACATAATTATGTACATATTTTGACCATTGTTTGTACATATTTTTGCCAGCCCTTTTTAGGTTTTAAAGCAGTGAATAATTTTAAAGTTAAATTTAATAATGTTGGAGAAAAATACACTGATATGAACAACTTTTTGGCATTGCCGCCCTCTTTTTAGCATTTTTTTAAGCAATTAAGAAAAACATACAATCATGGTCATATCTTTAGGACTACTAAATTTTATTTATTTATTTTGTATTTCATTGGTTTTAAAATCTCGAAATTTGGTAGATTATAATAATATGGTTTACATTTATTGTAGCATTTTTTGTGGGCTTTCCCATGATGCCATTTATTAAGCCCTATCATTTTGGTAACTGTTGTTACAACCATTTCCCAACTGCACTTCCATTTTGGGGTGGTCATATGTTTAGGACCAATTTGTTTATTTACAATAATGTCTGTTTTTCGTGGGTCAAAAATGCTGAGAAAATTCCCAGTAGTATACTTTTGACACAGATCAAAAAATGTCTTTACAACAAAGTGATCAGATCACTCCTTCATGGTGAGCTAAAGACCCGGAAATGGCTTGAAATCTGGAAAATTTAGAAAAAAATTCTAGGGGTTGGAAAATTTCTTCTGAAAAAAACGAATATGCGCCCATTATAAAGAGCACAAAATGCTCTACTGAATTGCTGTTGGGATGGTGGGTCTACGACTTGTATCTGCTGAGATTCGGGTTGGTCTGTTTTGGTTTGAACTTTTCCGCTATAAAAAGCACTATTTCCTTAAGAAATACAATACTTTTTGCATAATTGATCCTCCCATAGCTCATTGAAAAACCGTCGAAGAGACAAGCGATTTTTTGCGAATTAGTATTTTGTGCTCTTTTGAATGGGCCTAGTCGTTTTTTGCAGAAAAATTTTTGCAACTCCCTAGGAATTTTTTTCCAAAATTTTCCAAGCCATTTCGGGGTTTTCAGATCACCGTGAAGGAGTGGTCTGATCATTTCGGTGTCAAAATATTTTTTGATCAGCATCAAAAGTTAAGCTAAGAATCATTTTCTCAGATTTGTTTGGCCCACAAACATTGAAATTTTATTTGAAAAAATAAAGTGCTCCTATAGATATGACCAGCCAAAAAAGGGGTAAGGCACAATTGGCCTGCTCGCATATCGACCGAAGGAAACGGATTTACACTTTTTTGGTATCAATCGAAAGCCCATTGAATAAGCTATCGATTGGTTTAATAATCTTAATATTTGCTCTTTGTTAAAAGGTTTTTATTACTTTATTTTTAAAAATTTAGCAAATTATTACCACTGGTCCTAAAGATATAACCATGACTGTAGCTTTAATGTTTCATTTTTTCGGTGGTTAAATTACTTTAACTTGTAAAAGGGAGTAAAAAATAAAATACTATTTTGGTATAAATTAAAGATTTTGATATAGTTAAAGGCAAAAAACATTATGCTATTTTTTGCTTCTATTTAAAAAAAATTGTGCTACTTTTTTAAATGGACTTCCGAAAGGGTCACCCTGTCATAAACACTAGAGATGCTCGAGAGTTTCGGTTCTCGAGTCTCGGGAAATTTTGGGTCTCGAGCATCTCTAATAAACACAAAAATTAAAACCTCCAAGCAGAAAAACTTAGATTCTTATACTCAATAATAGGTAAAGACCAGGGCTGTTGCAAGTTTCGCGTTTCGCTTTTTTTGGGCATTTCGCTTTCGCTTTTTATTTTGGTTTCGCTTTTTTCGCCTTTCGCTTTTTGGCTGAAAAGCGATATGGTTTTTGGAAGATAGAAAACCTAAAAAAACGTGAAAATCAATTTAAAAATTTAATTTGTTAATAATTAGTAAAAAGCCGAAAAAATTAATCTTTTTTGGGGCAACATCTGTTAACAAATCGGCCATCAATGTTCAAAATTCCGCCGATGGCGCCTATCGGCACCATCGGACCCCAATGGTTTTCTCAAAATTTATCTCAAAGATTCTGCAAAAATGACCACTCTTTGATCGAAATCTGTTAGTAAAGCACCCGCAAATTAAAAAAATTTCTCGGCGGCGCCTATCGGCACCGCCGACCCTTCTTTTTTTAAAAGTCTAGTTTTAAATTCCAAGTGCAATAAATTGCTGTAAGTAACATATTAAAACAGTTGATTGTTGCAAAAAAAAAAAATTAATAACGACTTCGAAGCGTGTTTAAAAAAAACTCCTTCCCACACCAAAATCTAATTTTCAAAAAGCCTTTTCAATTTTTTTCTGGTCGTCCGACCCAATTAGACATTTCTTTCGAACATCAAACACAAAATTTGATATTTCTTTTTTGGCCGAGTCGACAAAACGTGGGTGCGCCGTTTTATTTATTTTTGACCACTAATCGTTTTTTTGACAAATGAATTTCTTATTTCGGAAAATTTTCTATGGAAACCTTGTTTAAAGTCTAACGCAAAAAAAGAGATTTTTTGCCACGAAATGAAGTTTTATTGGCGCAAATTTTTAAAATTTTTGTTTCCGAAAAAAATTTCGCTTTTTCACTTTTCGCTTTTTCGCCTTTTTTGGGCATTTCGCTTTTCGCCTTTCGCTTTTTATTTATGTTTCGCATTTTTCGCTTTTTATTTTTCCCTTTGCAACAGCCCTGGTAAAAACCTCAATTCGTAGTTATCTTTTTTTTCTCTCTTCTATTATATAAAAACACTATCTCGCTTTTTTGTGTTTCCATAAAAGTGCGAGTCGGGTTTTGTCCAATAACACATTTAAAAAAGCGATCAAATTAAGCTAAATGCATAAATAAATGGCAGAATGGACAAAAATTACCTTCAGTATTCATCTTCTCAATTTTGAAAAATCAATCCAAATTAGAAATTGTTGACAAATTAGTGAAAAATGAATGAATTTGTGGAAAATTAATGCCGAAAACTTAAACTGCGTAACAGTAAATCAATGCACTGTGAAGTTTGACTTACAATTGATAAGAAATGAAAATTTGAAAATGTGCATGATTAGGACAAAATTAAACTTGCAACTTAAGAAAATCTGATTATTTGTTTTCCAAATGTGAATTTCCATCAGCATTCTGGGAAATGCTTATTTATAATTTCGCTTGTCATTTTTTAAATTCTAATCCGCCGGTTCGCTTTTACAAATGCAAAAAGCCATTGGCGTTCCTTAAGAATTTCATGTTTAAATTAAAAAAAAATAAACACCAAATCTATGTGCTAAAAAAGGGTCCAACAGCTGACGAATTGGTGCCTCTTTTGAACGCTTTTTTGTACGCAATGCGATAATCGTAACTAAAATTTGTTTTGTAATTTAAACGAACTTTTACAAATTTCGTTCTTTTTTTGCCTGTTCAGCAAAAGGATCGGTGCACCACTGGCGGATGCCAAAATTGGCACAAAAGTAATGAATGAGATCAGCAAAGAGAGGATGTCACTGTTGACACATGGATGAGTGGTCGGATCAGCCAACCAATTGGCGATCAGCGAAGAGATGTTTTTGACAAAGTTGGTCATCTGATTGCGAGCAGCCGAATTGATCAGCCAGCCGATCAGCACAACCAAAAGGAGCAGAAACACAGAGCGCAACATTTTGCGCATTGACTTATCGGTAGCAGATGATGCTATAAAAAGGAAAAGGTGACGAAGTGCAGACGACAATTGAGTACGGGCAATTGAGTATGGAGCAATTTAACGCTCTGTAACTTATCTCAGAAGAAGCAAAGCCCAAATAGAAATTCTTGGTAACATTCAATAACCATAGAATTATTAGCTTGCTAGATTATTTAAAAAAATAGCGTGTTAAAAAAAGTTGTGGCCAAGAATTTGCCACAAACTCAAGTTTTAGTAATTTTTCTCACGTTTAATTTTCTGATAATTTAATTTAAGATTTGCAGACGTATAAAGAACTCCCGCGCTATTTACTGTCACCATGAATTTCTGATTTGTTTGCTTCTGAGATAAGTTACAAAGCGTTAAATTGCTCTGGACTCACTTGTCGGCACTCAATTCGCCTGCTGCCCAGGGCGACGGGGTAACAAACTCACTTTTCGAAACCGACGCATCCGATTCTGTCTTTGCTGTGGTTGTTTTGTGCCGCCACAAGATCATGCCAAAAATCACAGCATAATTCAGTGTACATAGCAAAAGGATGACATAGGAGGGGACCGTGTTCAGAACATCCGAATACAGCCCACTGTTACAGTAAACCCATCTGAATTACCATATTCAAATGATGGTCTTTTTTTTTGTTGGTGAATTTGATACCGCTCATATGGGAGGTTGATAATTGTCCAAACATTGAACACATTCATATTCATTGCTATGCCAAAAAGAGTGCAGAAAATAGCCGAAACGAGTGAACAACGATGGACCGTCGATTTTTTGTTCCAATTCATTCGAAAAAAAAACAATAAATTTATATATATTTTTGCCTTATATGAATTCTAAACTCACTTTATCGGATACATGATGATCAGTAAGCGCTCAATTGAGACAAGATAAATTGCCATAATTGAGGCGTACGATGCTACAGTGGATGCCATTAGAGTGCCGAGACAGAAACGGTAGTCAATGGAGTCGTAAGAGAAAATGGCGCCAATCAAGTTGACGCCGAACGGGGCGACCACGAAAAGTTGGCACAGCGAATCATATGCAATCAACCAATTGCACACTTTGTGATCCTTCCTTCAAGTAAAAGGGTGAGGGGAAGTTCAGTTTTAATTTATAATTTATTATTGCAAGCATTTTCCAAAAGCCTTTGTTGGTCCCTGGTCAATCAGCATTTGCCATGGCAAATGTAACTATGGACGTGATAATGAGATTTATAATTTTGCCATTCGAATTTCTAAACTTTTTTAATGGGATGTTAAATTAGAAGAAAAAAGGAGACTTCATTCAATTAAATGTAGACCTAACAAACTGCATATTTTTATCTCATCTGAAAAAAATGACAAAGAATATCTAAGAACTCAACTTTTTCGGAAACGATTTGTTATTTAAACTCACAAAGTTTTATTCTAATTTTAGGATTCTGTCCATATAATGTTGTCATTCCTGCGATCGGTATAAAAATATATAGAAATGAATTAAAAATTTTTTCGTGGAAACCCAAAAAAAAAAAAAATCCCCTACCCAAAAAGTGGCTTACAAAACGGGATAAATAATTAATCGCTCCTAAAAATGATCTGAGGTTTGCTGATCCGATGGCGCCGGCATATCTTTGATGCTCCTTGATCGTTCTTTGTCCGGACGAACACCATCTGATGAGATGACATGCCCAAGGAACTTGAGTCGGTGCAGAGGAATTGGCATTTACTGAGTTTGACATGCAGTCCCCAGTCTGTAAGCGTTTGAAAAATTTGTTCAAAATTGATTATGTTTCTGCGGTGGTGGAGGCAACAATGAAATCGTCCAAATAGACAAAAACACTTCCAGACTGAAGTAAGTTCGTCCATCATTTTCTGAAAAATAGATGGGGCGGATTTGACTCCGAATGGTAAACGTTCATATTGGAATAACCACGGTGGGTTTAAACCAACAAGTCTTTTTGATGCATGTCCAGTCAATTTGGAGGTACGCGTCTTTGAAATCAATTTGAACTAAGACAGTTGCGCCACGGAGAGCGTTGAAAATGTCGTCGGGACGAGGCAATGGGTGTCTGTTCAGTTCCAAGTTGTCGTTTAGCCTTGTGAAAAGTCAATACAAACACGGACATCCCCCGATTTCTTTTTGACGGCCACAATGGGCGCAGCCCATCGGCTGAAATCGATTGCTTTTATTGCCCCGATGCCAACAAACGGTCCAATTCGGCGTCAATGCTTCTTAGCACCGTGGAACGGGACGTGGTCGGCAAAACATGGTTGGCATCCGGCTTGAGGTACAAATGCGTCGAAATTTTGTGCAATGCCCCAAACCAGAACTGAAACAGAAGGAAATTGTTGCTTGAGACTTTCTGCAAATTCGCAGATGCTGTTGTAGTCATGAATGCTGAATCAGTCTCCAAATTCGGCAGAGTTGTCGCGATCGGGCGTTTGAGAACGGATTCAAATGCTCGAATCCATGCCAGAACCAATTATTTCAAATTCATGCCCTGAAAATGATTTGCCCCAGGTTTTCCTGTTTGAATTTGGGACGACCCAGGGACTCCCAAACAGACAATTGGATGATTGTTTTCCGTGCTGCTGAGTCAGCGATAGCGTGATGGTTGGCCGTTGATTTGACAGTTTACCGTAATCCATCCGCTGATATTGTCGTCGATGCTCATCACTGACATTGAATCGTTGTTGCTCTCTGCTCTTTTGACTCGGCAGTCGCGCGAAATGTGTCCAATACGATTGCATTTGAAGCATTTCGGCTTGAAGCTCGGCCGCCTTGTGCACTCATTGTGCCATGATTTTGACTACACCATTTGCATGGACGGCGGTCGCGAATTTGAACGGGCGTGTGAATTGATAGTGCTCGAGATTGATTCTGCGTCGAAGCACCTCGGTGAACGACTGAATTTTCTGCCCGGGTTTGACTCTCTTTTCCTTTTGGGGTTTTAGAGCTATGGAATTGTATGAAAACTTTGACCGGGCTGTTCCAGCGCTGCTGCGGCACTTCGAAGTGAAAGAATGGTGCGGCACTCCTCAACGATCGTGTCGAATTTGATTGCCAAGTTCTTCGTGCGGCTGTCCTCTAATTGCTTAAGGCAGCGTTCACGCAAATCGCGGTCACCTGAACTCAACCCGCTAATAAAAATCAAAGCTTTTATCTCTTCTTTTGAAAGTGCCATTTGTGCTTTCTCACAGCAACCATTGACTTGTTCGGCGAAGTCGACACGCTTTGTGTGGTGCCCGCTGTAACTGAAAACATTCAAATCTTTTAACGAAAATGGATTGTTTGACAGAATAATACTTTCAAATTGTTTACCGTTGTTGATAGCCAAGTCAGTTGGCTTTTGCGGCAAAATACTCTCCGAATACCTGGATAATCCTGTGGACTCAGTTACCCAAGAGCAAACGCGTCTTCATTTCATCGGGAATAGATCCGTCTTTCTCGATGTATGCTCCAAACCGACCATACCACGTTTCAAAGTCGAATCCGTTTCCGGATTGTAAGAAAATTCGGACAATTGCAAATTGAGTAGTGAATAAGTCAGAATTTTGTTTATTGGGGTTTTGGTTGGATTGGGAAGCAATAATTTGGAGAGTTTGAGTAAGCTGCTGAAACAGCATTGCCATGTCCGGTGGATTTGCCATGATTGAATTGAATGAGAAAGATTTCGATGAATGAATGAATCAATGAAATGAGCGATGCAATGAATGACGAGCAGCAGGCTTTGAATGTATGTAATAAAAATAAATGATTGGCCAGTCGTAGGCAAAGATAAATAGGTTGATGGAATGAATGCGAATAATGGCGTCACCCTCAGCGAATTTGGGAATGCGCAGTAAATAGGGTGCACGTATTTTGGCTTCCTGTCCCCTCAACGTGTTCTATCCACTTTTAACTGTACGGGTGTTCACAGAGCTCGCAATGAGATGGAATTCCGCACAGAGTGTTAAGGGAAGGGGGCTTTGGGTTCTGCCAATGAAAGATTGAAATATGAAGAATAAATAACACCTTTGGCATGCCAATTGTTTTAAGTAAATTGAAATGTAA